>JAEUWL010000096.1:0-153831 GCA_018524415.1 Podaxis rugospora
TCACAAAAAGGCTGAATCAGAGGCTCCGACAATTACTATCGGAGGAATTTACTATCGCAAACTCACTGACATCATTCACACCGCGTTTACTGATCCTTCGGCTCGCAAATTCCATTACACTCCCTTCCGCCTCTATCGTAGGTATTCTCAGACTTCAGTACCTGAACGTCTGTATATGGAACTTTACAACTCGGATGCTTTTTTGGAGGAACACGAGAAACTTCAGAAGGGAACTCGTGAGCCTGGTTGTAGGCTGGACCGTTCTGTGGCTGCTATGATGCTCTGGTCGGACTCCACACATCTGGCAAGCTTCGGGAATGCCTCACTTTGGCCAATCTATTGTTACTTTGGAAATCAATCAAAATACTCATGTTCAAAGCCATCAAACTATGCCGCGCACCATGTCGCTTACATTCCAAAGGTGTGTGCTTTTTGAATTTCAGTTTGAGATGGTTTTTTCTGACTGTATCATCACACAGATTCCCAACACAATTGCAGAAGAATACATGGAGATCTTTGGTTCTCCACCTTCCGCTGCTGTTCTTACACACATCAAACAAGAGCTCATGCATGCAATATGGGAACTGGTTCTCAACGATGAATTTCTCTATGCTTATGAACATGGAATTGTTGTCAAGTGCGCTGATGGCATAGAGAGGTGCCTCTATCCCCGCATCCTTACTTATTCAGCAGATTATCCTGAAAAGTATGCATCTATACTTACTGTTGTACATACTCTGATTGATTTGGTTAGGATACTTCTATCAACAATTTGGTACCTTGGACAATGCCCTTGTCCTCGGTGTTATATCTTGAAGGAAGAAATCATTGAGTTGGGCACTGAGGCTGACACCAAGTGGCGAACCATTGCACGAGAGGATACACCTCAAAGGCAAAAGGACATCGAAAAAGCTCAATGGAAAATCTTCAAAAAAGGCTGAGGAATCGCCAGTGTACAAGTGGAAAATTTGCTCAAGTCGTCATCTCAGGTTCCTACCTGCATAAGTTCTGTCTGTGTCCCTTTGGTTTATCAAAGCTAATGATGTATTATAGAATGCCTTTTCACAGTGCTTATCACATTTTGGGTTTGATTTTTATATGATCTTTGTTCCAGACTTACTGCATGAGTTTGAACTAGGTGTTTGGAAGGCAACATTCACACACCTGCTATGACTACTTGTTGCCAGTGGGCGTGGGAGGACAGATATAGTGGATAAGAGGTATGCCAGGCCGATCGTCATGTCAGGGCCACCAAGTCAAGTATGATTTTAAGGTATCGTGAGACTCCAAGATTCGGTCGCGATACTATTCGTGGATTTCGTTCCAACGCTTCAGACATGAAGCAGTTAGCTGTGCGGGATTTTGAAGATCTACTGCAGGTATTTGTTTTTTCGAAGTTGATGTACGATGATATATTTATATAGAGCCGTCAGTGTTCAATTCCCGTCTTTCAGGGCCTTTTTCCTGAGCCGCATAATCAACTGGTCCTTGATCTCTTGTTCGTTCATTGCTTCTGGCATGCAATACCAAAGTTACGGCTCCAAACAACATCAACCATTGATCTTCTTCAGCAGGCAGTTCATGCCTTGGGATATTATCTCCGAAAATTCGTTAGGACTACATGCGCTGCCTATGAGACCCATGAGCTAACTCGGGAGGTGGAAGCATGCATGCGCTGAGAATCAAGAGATGCTGGTCATAAAGGAAAAGGTCGAGCTAGTGGACAACATGTCCGAAGGCTTAACCTCTTTACCTACAAGCTACACTCACTGGGAGACTATCCGAGTGTATTCCAGCGATATGGTACATCCAACAGGTTTTCGACTCAAGTTGTAAGTGAATAATATTGCTCTCTGCGCTAGGATCTCAATTGCTATTTGCTTCTGATTAGGGTGAGCTTGAGCACCGTCAAGTGAAAAGACATTACACCTGTACCAACAAGTGGAGTTCGTTCCCTTTGCAGATTGCTAAGCACCAGCAGCGAGAGCGCCTGATTCACAGGATTAAGGAGTACAACAAGAATCAAGAAATGGGTGGATCTCTGTCCATTCCTTTCGAGGATTTGGATCCTCTTCCACCGACATCTCCTAATGCCCACTACCATGTTTCACAGTCGAAGAAATTCCATATCAACATCACAAGTTGGCTGGCAGACAACAACAACGATCCAGCATTGGAGGTGAGTTTTTCTACCCCTAACATGTGTTACATTTGGCTGAAATCACTTAGGATTTTCTTCCGAAACTGCTGGACCACATGCTTGGCCGATTGAACCCACAAGACGGCTCGAAAGAATACAGCGACGATCAGTGCAATCAAGTCCTCTTCTCTCGTAATCGCTTATACCTCCACAAGTATCTATACATCAACTTTACGACATATGATGCCCAGCAATCACAGGACTCTATCAACCCTCGCACCCATCCGGATATTATTACACTCAGCGAGACTGACAATTCAACTGACACTAGTTTGCATCCGTTCTGCTACGCCCGTGTACTTGCAATCTTTCATGCAGAAGTGTTTCATCCAACACCGGGTGGAAGGTTCGGGGAAGGTGAATTTTAGCCAATGAACTTCTTATGGGTGTGCTGGTTCTCACATGACTAAATTTTTCGGCCGGATTTTCCTCTTGATGGCTACATCGCCTATCCTTTCGACACATTTATCTGTCCGACAAGTTTGGTTTCCTTGATCCAGATCAAGTTCTAAGAAGTGTTCATTTAATCCCAGCTTATTCGGATGGGCCCAGTGATCATCTTGGTGACACTCTTGCACGTGAACCAATGGGTGAAAGGAAAGACTGGAAGTTCTATTATGTGAACATGTGAGTGAGCTTTTGGCTCTTTTGCTACAGTATGATATTGACAGTAGCCTGGGATTGATAGGTTTGTTGATCGTGATATGTTTATGCAGTTTCTTGGGGGTAGAGTCGGTCATCAGTCTGGCCCCTGTGCTGAATTTGAGTTGGTCGACGATTATTTGGATGACCAAGACCCGGGTTCAGATGCTGAAGAGAATGTGGATGATGATGACAGCTCGAGTTCTATGTCAGTAACAGATGGTGAAGAGAAGGTAGAAGAGGAAGAGGATTTGGGTTCAGAAGACGGAGAGGATGGGCAATGGGTTGATGTGAATGTTATCAGCCCCAAAGCGGTTGGTTATGGAACATACGACTGACAGTAGACAGCTTTTTTGCAATATCATTAATCTGGATCCCTATTTGTTCTCAAACAGGCTCATAATCATTCAGATTACTGGGTATAGTGGTGAGTAATTTGCTTATGAATACTATATGCAATATTCATGTTGATCTGTTGATATAGGAGGATCCATTGATCTTACCGCTTTTGGGAACTCATTTCCCATATATGGTTGTTAGGAAAAATATAACTAGGTATGTAATACCCAAGTTCCTCGGCCTTGTCTGTGTTCGTCAAGCAATAGGTAGGTTTGTTATTGCCGTAGTTACTCACTGCTATTCAAAACTATGATGCAGTATATTTCAATGCCATAGGCCGCCTCCAAAAAAGGTATTCATCAAATGATGATCCCCATCAGCAGCAATTTATACTGGACAGGTTCATTGAGCAAGAGGTGCAAAGGCACACACCAGCGACAATAATGGCGTTCGAGTGTTAATGTGGATGGCAAGGCTGGGATGTCGAGGCATTGAGTTGTTGGCAGCATCATGATGCTCAGGCGTTGCGTTGGCGGCGACGCGATGTGCACATTCAGGTGTCGAGTTGTCAGCTGCATCAGGACACTCGGGCATTGCATCAGCGGCAGCGACGCGATGTGACGTTCAAGCATTGAGCTGTCCAGAGCATTGCAACGCTCGGGCATTGCATTGTCGGCAACGACGTTCAGATGTTGCATTGTCAGCAATGACGTTCAGATGTTGCATTGTTGGCAATGATGTTCAGATGTTGCGTTGTCAGCAATGACATTCAGATGTTGAGCTGTCAGCAACGACGTTCAGATGTTGAGCTGTCAGCAATGACATTCAGATGTTGAGCTGTTGGCAATGATGTTCAGACGTTGAGCTGTCGGCAACACCACAATGCTTGAGCATTTCCTTAACGGTGACAATGCGACATCATCACAATAAACTTATTTTTTCCCAGATTTAGTCGATGACACAGCGATGGGAAAGCCCTTTCAGCTGCTTCCTCCCAAACTACCGCCTCCCTTTTATTGCTCTCACTAACGCTCGTGAAACATGAATTTCGAAGATCAAACACAAGTTATGGTGTATCTCATGGGGACGCTCAAAAAATGTATGCTGAAACGGAATCCGGAGGTATGCCAGAACGTGGCACAAGTGCTTAGAGATGTTTGGCCAGCAGTGGTGGAATATGGGAGGGAGAAAGGACTTAAAGGTCCTGTGGTTGCGCTTTTGACGTGCATGCTCATCTTTTTTGCTTATTCTCATGTTTTTGTCTAAAAACGCTTTGCAGCACTATTGGTCATGTCTCCAGAGGGGAACCATCATCCAACCCACACCATTTGACCATCTGGCTGTTTGACGTCAATCAAGACGAGTTTTGTACGCTGCACACTCCTCCGAAACCAGGTGATCTGGCTGGCCCACTGTATGGAATCAGCGGGAATTGGAAGAACGAAGATCTAACAAAGAGGAAGCATTTTTTCATTGATCTCTCTTGGTAAGTAATTGGTAAAATGGCGCATTTTTTGTATTCACTTTCATTTCTTAGAAAATATACAGCGCTATACTATGATGATACTAGCGTTCATCATGTAGAGTAGTGATAATCCAGATTTTTTGAGCCGTACCTACTCCTGAGTAACACTTCCTAAGATATGTGGTACGTACACACAGTTTAACCAATCTAACATGTGGTTAAATTGCAATCGTCGAAAAGATGGGCGGATGATGGTATTGTAGTCGAAAGGATGGGTGGATGATGGTAAGGTTGTCGAAACGTTCGGTGGATGATGGTAATGTCATCGAAACAGTAGGCATATCAGTGTGAGGCTGTCGAAAGATGGGCAGGGTAATGTAAGGTCATTGAAAGGAGGGGCATACAAATGTGACGTCGTTCAAAGAATGGGCGGGTGAGCGTAAGGCCATTGAATTCATGGGTCTGTGTTGGCATGCTAAACACCAACATGTTGTCGCAATTTCATGCACGCGTGATACTTTCTGTGTCTTACAAAGTCTACAAGTCCATAACATCTTTTGGATGTTTCACTGATGTCAGTGCCCTTCAAGGGTCATACTGTGCACTTGTACAATGCCATCTCCATGCAATTTCCTCTGCCTCACACCACCTCCCCTACCTCCACTCCTATGTCCACAAGCCATCATAAAGAATGTCAGGCTGAAAAAGCACTGGCAGTGTCCTCCCCTTCCCCCAAAGATGCCACTGGGAATCTCCAGGGCTCTTCCCCTTCCTCCTCTAATGCTGCTGGATATCTCCAGGGCTCAGACTTGCAACTCACGAGGGACACTGCATGAGTAATTGCCCTCTTATGCCTTCCACCTGCTAGTCCTACTAAACTAGGTGAGTCATCAGGTACTATAGTTGATACTGACATACTCCCTCTTCCTCCTGTTTAACCTACCACCCCAGCTGATCCTGGTCCATCCCACCAGGAGAAGACTAACTCTGACTCTAGTGGATGGTCCACAGTTAACTATCAGTGGGCATCTTGGAAACTAGTAACAGTTCCCACTCAGTGTAAGTCTATCACGGCCTCCACTGTCCCATCTAAAGACTCTCACCTCCTCTCTCTTTGCCCCCTCCCTCTTCCTTCTATCCCTCCCCCTGTTAACAATGCCACCAAACCTTAGCAAAGGTTGGGTGTACCTTCCCCCCCTTCCCAGAGGATGTCATACTCCAAGGCAGCCACCCAAACACTCTTCAAAGTCAAGGAACTATAGAAATATGCAGCTCTTCAAAATTAGTTCCCCTTGATGTCACTAGTTGATGTCATCAATTTCCTTTGCAATGCTGGGGATATTAAATCCCCTGCCTCCTGAGCTACTTTCTCTCTCCACCCTTCCAACTCTCCCAAGGCCATCCAGGGTCCTTTACACCAAAACATTGTCATTCCCTATAATGATATGTTTAGGTCCATCATGCTCACCTCCCTCAACCTCATTGTGTGGTACTGTAACAATGCCCTCTACCAAAAGGGCTTTTCCCTATGAGTTGAGTTAGCCAGGTCTAATGACAGAATGCTCTGGCTAGCTACAAATCAAGTTGCCATGGATGAGGAGCTCCTTGTCATCAAGAAGGGAATCACTGACACCAATAGATCAGTATTTGCCACCCTGGAGATTCAAGATGCTATTGCCCCCTCTCTCCCTATATCTAAATCTTTTGTTAAACTTGTCAACCTGCTGTACTTCCATTCAGATGGCACTCCTCACATTGCTGGTGATTTTGAGCCAGTTATCAAACAGTTACCATATAGCAACCTCATTCAGTACCTTGTTGGAAAGCCACACTTCTACTGAGTTTCCCCTCACTCCAATTCAGCCATGCTGTTCTTTGACCTTTGGGACTCATAGTTGGTAACTAGGGCCAAGCTGCTCTACAATCATACACTACTATTCAAAAACTGAGTCTGCACATTCCGAGGTGCAACCATGCATACCACATCCCCTTTGTACAACCAGTGCTGGAGGTAGGGTCACCTAATGCACCTCTGTAAAGCATGTAACCCTAGATGTTCTATCTGTGGCAACCCACATCAATCAGAGAATCATTGTCATGTGGCCTTCTGCTGCTATAGCAAAACTGGGCCTAATCTTCAAGCCCCTATCCCAGCTAACATAACCAAATGCCCCCACATTACTGACTTCCTATGCCTTACCTGTAGTTCTAAGGATTATCAGGTTAACTCTGACAAATGCCCTTTCTTCCAGCACTGATTTGACTGGGATTGGATCTCCAACTAACTCCGTGAAATAAAAGTGGACAAGGACCAACATGACTCTAACTCCCATGCTATTAATGTCTAAAGGACCTCCTGGTGTGCATGCTAATTCAATCAGAACTTTGGACTCTATTCCTGTTTTATTCTTTAACATACATCATTCTGCTCAACTTGTCAAGTCCCTTCTAAGCAATGGTGACTACAAGGACATTTTGGTCTTATGCCTTCAGGAACCCTCCTATGGTATTATCCATAATATTCCCTCTACCACATTCTCTGAAGGAGAACTATACAAAGGCATGCCATATAACTCTGATTGGCAGATTTTTATTTCAGATGAGGAGCTACCATGAACAGTTACCTTCATTCACCATTTGTGTGATGTTCTTATACCTACTGTGCATCCCAATATCATTGCATCACGTGACTTTCAACTTATTTCCTTTTCTTTCCCTGAAAAGATTTATTTGCTTAACTGTTACCTTGACTTATCTAATGACTCATCTATTTCTCTCCTTGAGGAGAAAGCTCATACCTTTCCCAGGAACCTTGTATGCACAGGAGGAGATTTTAACTCATACTCACCTGAATGGGACCCACTTATCATCCACCATAATGCTTGGAGAGATCTTCTCTCAGACATTATGAATGGTCTTGGTCTCACCCTGTCCACACCAAGAAAGGAAAAGTATACTCACATTTCTTATGATTGTAATAAATACCCATCTGTCATTGATCTCATTTTCATGATAGATAACCTACCCTACAGTCCAGTCCACCAAATCCATGATGACTGGCACACCAATTCAGATCACAATCCCCTTCTCACCTCCATTGCCATCCCCTCCCCCTTCCAACCATTCATTGAATAACTCATAATACCGAGAGACTCTGAGGAAGAGACTCTCTTTCTATATTCCATCATAGCATATCTCCAAACTATCCCAGTGAATTTCTCATCAGCAGACAACATCTGCTCTTATACCAATGCCATGTCACAAATCATTAATAAAGAGTAGCAGCAGTGTGCCAAAGTGGTCAAGGTTTACACTTATCCAAGCTTGCAAAGCATTGTTCTCTGCAATACCACACCCTTCCCCCCTCTCACCCTCTCAAACTTCTCACCCAGGATGTTGACCCCTTAGATATGCACCAAACCAAGCAGTACTCCATGGCACTGGATTATGTATCAGACATGCAAGTAGTCACAGACTAGTTCCATCAACTCCACCCCAGCACCAAACCAGGCCAGCATTTGCTGGACCTGTTTGGTGATCAAATCAAATTCATCGAGTGTCCAGACCCTTTGAAAGAAGGGGCTTTGGCACTTCATATTTCCAATGCTTCATATGCATACAACCTTTCCTTTTCTTCTCCCATTTCTCTTATTGTAGATACAGATGGCTCAGTTCCCTCCAATCCCTATCTTTCTGCCACCTCTGCCTACTTAGTTTTCAGTTCTCTTTCTCAGACATTCTTTCTTCTGCTGTTCACCCATGTGGTGAAGTCACCTCTTCAGACTCTGAATCATACACTCTTTGACGCAGTCTCCTTTTTGCCATTTCTCATGCTCACTCTCTTGATGCTTCTTCTCTTGTAGTTTTCACAGACTCCATTTCTTCTGCTAAACTTCTATTTTCATACAGCCTCTATAGTGCACACCAAGATGCCATTGCAGTAGCTCCTCTCCTCTATTTGTAGCTCTCCTCTTCCCCCCTGAATCACATCCATTTCTGGTCTATACCCTCATCCATATCATGGTCCATCCATAAGCAAGTGCACAACCTTGCCAAGTCCCTCCACCTTCCCCTAAATTGTCATCAGCCCTTCTGTACATCCATTGGGGTCATTTGCAACCAAAACACCAAGGCATGTCTACAGCAGTGGCATGCCCTCATGAATGATCCCAAATACTGTAGCAACTCATAGCTCAACCTCAAGGATGGAGCCAGCCAATCTCTTAAGCCCAAGTATGCCAAAGATGGAACTTGGCTTTGCTCTCCTCTTGGCACAAATACCCAGCTGTGCATATGTTTCACCCAATACATTACCAATCACATGCCCATTGGTGCCTTTCATCAGCACTTCTTCCCTGGGCACCATATCACATCATGCCCCTGTGGTGAAAGGCTTAAGACACATGACCATATACTCAATGACTGCAGTCAATTCTCCTACCCAATAGGATCCCATAATGGATTCTACTGGCTCATCAATTTCCTTGAATGAAATCCCACTGCATTCTCATTCACAGACCAGATCCAAAGACCTATCATACAAGAAGAGTTTGCCATCTGACACCTCTCTTGAAGGGAGTGCATCACTACCAATGGAGTCCCAGATGTGCACTAGAAGGGGTTTGGTTTTCCCTTTATCACCCTCTCCTCTCTTCACTGTAGGTAGCCTCCCTGCTCCCCATTCCAACATTCCTATGCACAATCTCCTACAATTTGCTAAGTTAGCTCATCTCTCTTTTTGTTTCATCATATTTAGTTAGGTTATATCTTGACTACCTTTACTATCATTAGCCTCCATTTCTTCTCCCCCTTTTTTTTCCTTTTCTTTCTTGGTATTGGTATTGGGACTGCTATCATGCACCTATTTGTAGTAGCTAGTCTATTGCAATAAATGTTGATTAAAAAAAAAAAAAAAAAAAAAAAAAAAAAAAAAAAAAAAAAACTTCCTTCCCTATCAATACCCTCATTACTGACATTGAGCAGCAGCTTACAGATAACAACCCTTCCAAGAAATTTGAGGAACATTTACACCTAGTCTGAGACATTGTTCACCTCTATTGAGTATATACTGATGTGCAAGAGGCAGTCCAGTTATTCTCTGAAGCAGTACAAACCATTATCCTCCAAATCATTACCTCAGCCAAGGGTTCAGGACAAGCCACCTAAATGAACCAACACATTCACATCATCCTCTATAATACCAATGACTACCTCACCACTGACATCAATGACTGCTTTACCAGTATCCTGGTTATGGTTACTGAACAAATGTTGAAGCTCAATATATCTGATGACAAGGAGAAGGAGAACTTTGTATTGCTTCTAGTATCCCTCACCCAGGAATGAGACCCATTCCCTCATGAGCACCTAACTCTCCAACCCACTACTCAATGCCACTCCATGACTGACTCTGAGACAGATGACAACTCCTCCACCATTGGTGAAGAGGTTAAGCACCTCATTGAGTTCCTCTCCTCCAAATGCACAGACCCTGCTAAAGTAGAAGAGTGCAAGCCTCCTATCCCATTCAGGACCTTGAAGGAGGATGGAGAAAGAGATGAAGAATACTAGAAGCAATCTTATAAGCCCTCATCAGTGATCATAGCAGCACAGGTGTTACTTATTGAGGCACTATGATCCCAATGTTTAGAAGAGGGCCAGACCATGCTCTATTCTTCATTATCTGGAAGAAGGCTACCAATCAGTTCTTCATCAGCCCTAACAAGAAGGATGTTGCTTGTCACATCACACACTGACTATAAGAGCCCCCAATATTTGAGGAGGCACAATATTTCCTTGCCTATTTTACCTTCCCCATATGTGATAACTTATATAAACCTTTACAATAGTTTCATGAGGACATGACATCTTAGGAGGAGGGTGATGTTACAGTCCTGAGGGTTTTATCTATATTTAGATACACTGACTCAGCATAGTGTTTCATGTGTTGTGTCAACTCCTGGATGACTCCACTCTGACTTACCTATTTACTCATCATGACTCATGTCCTTACTCATTATCTGTTTCATCTATTATTAGTCTATCCCTTCACTAGTATATAAACCCTAGGTAGAGCACCTGTATTCCTTATACTTTACCAACTCATTCTTTCTCCTTTGCTCATCCTCAAGCCTTTGCCTTAGTTGCAACCTGAGTGCATAACAAAGGTCATAATATCCTCTCATTCTTAGGGATTTCTGCTATACATACACCCTTGGGATCCCAAATAATGAATTTTCCATTCACAAACATAGCCATAAAACCTGCTCCATTGAGCCAGCCAAGAGAAATGAGCATGTAGCTAGCTTCAGGAGAATAGAGGACATCTTTCAAATAGAGTTCTGAGGTTGAGTTTCTATTTGGTATATTGAGAATAATATCTCTCTGGCTAATAGCACTAAAATTTTGCTTGTTAGCCACATGCAAAGAACAGGGTGAGATGGCCTCAAATGTCATAAAATTGCCACAATAGGGTGAGATGTGTCAAGAGGATCCTGAGTCAAAGATTTCAATCTAAACTGTAGAGATATGTGACTTACTAACCTTGTTTACCTCATCCACACCTTCATCGAGGGCTATAGAGACATACAGGACTTTGTCAGCAGTACCATCATCATCCCCAAACTATTCCTTAAGTACCTTTATGCTCTCTATCTCTGTTGATGCTTGGATTTCCCAATTCTCATCAAAATCCATCCCTGCAATGTCAATGTCTGTCATGTCAACCATAAATGATACATTGTCATCTTCCACAGCATTCACAGCAGCACCAGGCTTAGCTGAGGATGCTTTGCCCCCTTTCTTATTACAATTCAGACACTCACACTTCCAGTGACCTGGCTCTCCACAATGGTGACAGTTCTCCTTTTGAGTTTTCTTATCCTTCCCCTTCCCTTTTTCATCCTTTCCCTTCTCTTTACTGCCAGCATCAACACCCATAATGTCATCTCCTCCAGTCTTAGCTCCATCCTTGGTTTGACTTCTGAAGGATCATGTCTGCTCCCATTCATCACAGATAATAGTGATGAGGACATCTGGGTCTATGGTGTTTTGGAGGGATGTATGGAGGCAGGCTGCTGATAGTTGGTTCAAGGCATATGTGGCCAGCCAGTGAGGTAAGGACTGTATGATGGTGCTCCTGTAGTTATCATCACTGATACTGACACCTATAACAGATAATTCAGCTTTCTTGGCTTGGAGTTCATTGAGGAAAGCACAGACATCACCCTTGTCAGGGCAACAGGCTGTCATAAATTCACAATGGAGATGTGCCTGTGAGAAGGCACTCTTGTAGGTGTAATCATGTACCATGGTGTCCCATATCAGTTTGACTGTGGTACATTCCAAGACAATGACAAGTGTAGAGTTGGAGAGCTACTGAGCAAGCAAGGAATGGGCAACATTCTCATTTTGCTCCCAGGCTGCAATGGTTTCAAGGAAAACAGGGTTGGCTGGTGAAGAATTGGGGGAAGTAGGACCTGGGCTTGTTTCAGCAGGAGCCTTGGGTAAGGTCTTTGCAGTCTTGGGGGCAGTCATCGGCTCAACCGGATGTGGTACACTACCATCAAAATGACCCCACGGGCCTTTCCCTTGGATTACCATCCAAAGAAGCAGTGCAAAAATTGCCCAATTATCCCCGGAAACATCCAGCCTTGGCACTGAGGGAGGTAATATGTCGTTGGCTGAAGACATTCTGTTATTTGATCACGAGAGTTTGCAAATAATTTGTTTAGCAATAGCACAATGGGTCAGGGCCCATAACCTGAAAGAATATGCTCAGTCTCTCGATATGCGTGCGAGAACTGAGGTGTCGTACATGACATAGGATCTTATATACTATGAAGGATGGTCAAAGTGTACACTAACAATAAGTCAAGGGAATAATAGAGAAAGTGGCCATAGACAATAAACAGGAGAAACAGACCAAAAAGCGGTCCAACGTTCAACATTGTGACCTGTGCCACTTGGCCTCAGCACGAGTTTGCCATCCCAACAATATCCACTATATTGTCTTTGAATTTCAACCTTCAAAGCTTGTTTGGTCGAGACACTATTCACAAAGAACCTTACGTCAGTGACGTCTGCGTACACATGATCCCCCCCTGAACGCGTTTCCACGTCCGAGCTCTACACTCGCAGTTATATTCTCAAGGTCTGCGCGCAATGAATTCTGACTCAGTGAAAATGTGAGATTGCTTGCTCGCTGTATAACAACTCATTAAGACATCATGCACCAGACTTACTGTCGGATCTGCAGTTGGTTCCATACGTGACCTGTTCTCCAAAATCAAGGCTATTGATGCGAAACATGGCAAATTTGACCTTGTGCTATGTACTGGCGATTTCTTTGCTCCCCCCGGCGACGAACCAACAGATACCAATAATGAAGAAGACGAAGTTTCTCTGCTACTCGACGGGAGGTTAGAAGGTGCGATACTCAGTTTTCCATCCCAATGGTTAACGTCTCATGCGCCAGCGCCTGAATTTAGTGGCCGTGCAATGTTATATTATGCAAGGCAGGTGTCCGCTTCCTCAGCAAGTCATTCAGAAATTTGCCAAGGACGGGGGCGAGCTGTGCAAGAATGTTTTCCTAATGGGTAGGCCGCAACTCACCGTAGAAGCATTTTGCTCACTACTGGTTGCTCGCAGGTAAATCTGGGATAATAACGACAGCACATGGGCTTCGGATTGCATGTCTAGGTGGAATATATGATGCAGAGATTTACAGCAATGCGGAAGCAGCTCCTGTTCGTCCATCTTTCCATATTTCATCGTTCGCCTTTGATAAATTGCGTAGGGTTTTGTCTCCCCTTATTTCTCGGTTCACACCAAGGAGCGTTTACTCGCGAACACGCTTTCTACCTCTTCCACCAGTAAAAATTACCAATCCCTCGCTGCTATCCAATCAACATCGGCTCCCTCGCAGTCGGTTGATATCCTCTTGAGCAACGCATGGCCCTCCCTTATCCCCAATTTTTCCACCTGCCCAGTGCCTCAGAAAGATCTCCAACCGATTCTCGCGCCCCCACTTGATGATGTTGTACGTCACACACAGCCGCGATATCATTTCGCCATGGGAGCGGGTGCTCCGCCCGCTTTCTGGGAACGCGAGCCTTTCGTTTGGGAGGGTGATGAAAACCGCGTAACGCGGTTTGTGACTCTAGGGGCCTTTGGTGGTGAAGCACCATCAATGGGCAAGAAACAGAGAGTGCGCCTAGGAGACATCTCGATACGAACATAACGGATTATTGATGTGGTTGCTCCAGTGGTTCTATGCGTTTAACATATCCGCGAAACCGACAAATTCTTCACCCCCAAATGCGGCTATAAACCCTTTCTCAGAGACTACAACCCGAGGATCCAAGCGGTCGTTCGAAGTTTCCGAAGGCAACAACTTCATCTTTGGAAACGTCCGTCAACCTGTGAAACGGAATCGAATTGGTAGGATTCACTCTTGTATCTTGATTTCAAGTCATTCAATTCAGTAGCTCAAGGTGAACCCGGCAAACCACCCCCTGGTTACAAGTGTCGCCGCTGCGAGTCAACAGAGGTGGATAGACTTGGCCGCCTTACGTGCAATTGACTCATTCGGATCATAGCATTTTGTTAACGACTGTCCCGAGCGTACAAAACCCTCTGAGGGTTATATTTGTAAGCTTTGCAACGAAGTATGATGTTTCCCTTTTGCGCGACTTATCTGACTAAACTCATCATCGATGTAGCCTGGTCATTTTGTCCGTGACTGTCCCACAAGAGACGCTGTCGGGGATACTGGTGGCAGGAAACCGAAACCTGGCTACGTATGCCGCGCATGTGGCAGTGAAGAACACTACCTCGAGGACTGTTGGGTCATACGACAATCTCAAGGTGGAGAAAGACCATCTGGTCGTCGAGGACCACCGAAAGAAATCGCCCGTGAGTATCTCATCTTGGCTAATGAAAGATATTGGTTTTGATTCCATCTCATTGATGTCTAGCTGATGAATGTTGGTTTTGTTTATCAAACCCTAACCTCGCGTGAGTATCAACCCCGCTCGGAACGTATCTCTGCGCATCGCAGGTAGGATTCCTTGCAATGGAGATGCTGAAGTGAATCCTAGGAAGCATCTCATTGTTTCGATTGGAACCGAGGTCTATGTAACTCTGCCGAAGGGCCAAATCATTCCTACTCAATCAGCGGCAGATCACGTTGATGTCCCCGGCGGTGGCCATGTATTGATCGTTCCCATTACGCACTACCCGACGTACACGACTATACCTCCAGACTTAGCCCCTCCAATAGTGGAAGAGACAGAAAAGTGACTCGATGGCATCTTTCTTCTGTTGTTAAGTGACTCATCGGACATGCCCCTCTTGCAGGTACAAGTCAGCTCTACGAGCATTTTTCGCTAAACATGGATGCAGTGCAGTGATGTTTGAGGTCGGACGGCTGAGTGCAAAAGGTGGACATGCTCATGTTCAGGCTGTACCAATACCCCGAAAGCTAGAGGAACAAGCGGAGAGCGCGTTTATCCGGGAGGGTCGAGCTGTGGGGATAGATTTTGAAGAGGATGCCGACGAGGCGATGAAAGTCTGCGCTGGGGGCAGAGGTAGCTATTTTAAGGTCGAGTTGCCTGGCGGAAGGAAGTTGGTTCACCTCATGAGGGAACATGCTCCTTTTAATTTACAGTTTGGGCGGTGAGGATTTTTTTTTTGCGCTTACGAGGTTTCAAGGTTGGCTGATGTCCTCTTGTTCTAGACATGTGCTTGTTTCATTGTTGGGTGTTCCGGATAGAATGGATTGGAAAACCTGTATGTTACCTGAAGAAGAGGATCGTGCGGATGCGCAGGCATTCAAAACCGCTTTCGCTCCCTTTGATCCAAGCCTGTGATCCGTCCTTTCATTCATGTGTCATATGTCCTCTGAACACTTTGTTGTGCGTTTATAGTTATAAACTAGACCGACATCTCGGACATCCTCTACCCTTGAGAAAAACTCTGGCCAGGAAACCGAGTATAAGACGGCCTCAGACGTGAGCTGGCTCAATGTTCTCGTCGATGCTCGTCTTGTAGCTGTGTCCGAAGGCTTGCATACCGTTCTTCCTGGCTTTCTTCAGGACATTCGCAATAGCATCAACACCTATGGAAACAGTAGGATGGGTTAGGCATATCTAACAAGGCAATCGCTTTGTGATTTACCTCTATCCAAGACATCGAGAGAAGGGCCAAAGGAGAGGCGAACAAAGTGATGGCAAGGAGAGTTGAACAGGTTCCTGCGGTGAGATGGGTTGATGTCGAAGAAGATGCCGGGGATCACGATCGTCTTCTCCTTAAGCAGTTCCTCGAAAAACGTCTGCAACAATTGTTAGAACAAAGACCGCTGGCTCAAGAGATGAATGGCAACATACGAGGCCGTTGTTGAGGGGTGGCGGGAGCTTCTCTAGGTTGAGCCAGATATAGAAAGTGCTCGTCGGGGGAATTTCGACGTCGAGGTGAAGCTGGTGCAAACGAGAAAGAACATGATCGCGCTTCTTCTTGAAGTGCTTTTGGAGGGCGATTTTTTCCATAGCAACATGAGTCGGATCGAGCAAAGGAATAGCCGCTAATTGCATTCTGTAGATGACCCGTTAGAAGCCTACGGACGAGATTCTAGGACGTGAATGTACGGGTGATTGGCGCCTCCGTCAAGGAATGAACCGGACTGAGAGAGAGCTGTGATCAAATTCTTAGGTCCAACGACCCAGCAAATCCGCCAGCCTGGCAGCCTCCAGTTCTGTGGTATTTAACGACAGTGTAACCATCGAAAAGGACGAGAGCGTACCTTCGTAAGCCCATCGATAAGGATGACGGAGTCCTATGCGGAAGTGAGAATCTGGGAGATAGAGAGAGTGAACTTCTTACCTTGTCGACATTGTCAATGTACTTAGCTGCCGAAATGGACTTCCCATAGTCTTCAGTACGATCAGGGTAGATATACCAAGAATAGAACTATAACGGTCAGTGACCAGATACCCAGGTGTTCAATAAACCCCACCTCGTCGAGAATGATGGTAGTTCCCTCCCTCCCCAGAGAAACTAGTTCCTTTAAGTCGTGTCCTCTACTATGGTCTCAGTCCGGGTGCCTGACTAAGATACTAGAATGAGGCTTGCCTGATGACCTATTTTGAGATGTCAGCCAGAGTTGGACTGTTGGCTGACAAGCGTACCTGGCCAGTAGGGTTACGTGGGTTTGAAGCAAGTATAACCTGCAGACCCTGGGTCTTGATATCTCGCTATAAGGAATGATTGGAAGTCAGATAAATTGCGATAAATGATAAAGAACTGGTTACCTTGGTCTGTTCGATATCCAAACGATATTTGTTCTGGTGAAGGTTTACATGTCGGGGCAGAGTAAAAAGATCGCCAATAACCATACCTTTGGGTCGAGACTGTCACGATAACTTCTAGCCACTTCACAAATGATTAAGTAACACTCACGCTGTTGGAACTGGTACGAGGCGACGGAAGGCGCTAAGAACTTGGTCATAAGCGGTATAATCCGGTATTTGATAGCTCTAAATCTGGATGAGAAAAGCTTGCATGCAGGCTTCGAAGACCTTACCGTATAAACGTCGCCGATGACCGCAGCAACTCTGGAGAGGCCAGAACGACCTCCGGGAACAATACAGACGTTCTCGTACGTATATTGACTCTCCTTCCCCTGACGATATGTGTGGTTATAAAGGTTTGCAACTGCTTCGCGAAGAGCTAAGGAATGCCACGTTGAGCCAGGGAGCATGACAAGACGAAAGGAGAACTGTACGTACCCTTTACGCCCGTGGTCGGAGCATATTCCAGAGAATCCAAAGGCATTTGTATAGTGTTGGGACGTTCCGGAGCGCCAGGAATAGGCCCGACTTCAGGTGCGCCTTGGCCAAGGTTTGACCATTCATGGGAGCTGGAATAACTGAAGCCGTTGGCCATTGCCCGATCTGAGCAATAAATGACACCGGTGCTTCCAGGATGTTCTATTCCTGGTACAGTTTCTTCCTCCTAAACATCGGTCAGTGATTAGCATGTATCAGTGAATTGCGAAGACTAACAGGATCAACTAGTTGAGGTAAACCTTTGGGCTGGTGACCAGGGGCTTGACGGAAAATCTGGGCCGCAATGTGAGGGTGGTATCACGAGCGCCGAGCTTAACGAACGCACCTGATGAGCTTCGGATTCCTTTTCGTGCTTATGGTGCCTCATAACATCGCGAACCTGATCCACAAGGTTAGAGAAGGACGAGACGCGGGGAAGATGGAAGTGCATGCGGAGGAAACTCACAATATCTGCGAACTTCTGAGAAGGAGTACTTATACCGGAGCCTGGCTGAGGTGTCGTCAGACGAGGCGTGTCTGAGCCAACTTCAATCGACATATCGCTAGGGGCTTAGGGTTGGAAAAGGTGAGGAAACCTGGCAGTGTTAGAGTACAGGATGGTAGGAATGGGCGTGTTCCTGAAGCCTACGGCCAATAGGTCGCAGACAACAAATAGCTCGTCTATCATCATATCGCCAACGTGGTCGTTAAAAATAGATTTGGGCATGTGTGTCCTAACATATTTGTGACCAATCTTCCTTCTTCGGTGGGCTTTCTTGTACCGGGTCCATGCATCAGAAAACGCGGTTTTCGATGCCCTGGACTGATGGTAGCAATCGGAAGGACAAAACGCACGGATGAAGAAGGACCTTGAATAGATGTTAACACTGGTGAAATTGAATATTTGAAGGTCGCAAATCATAAACAGATTGAAGTTGGGGTTTGTTGATACGGTAACGGGGGTCATGTGTGTCTGTGTGCGATCGGCCTAATGATGCTTCACCGAAGTCCTATTGACCTCTTATCATACTTTTCACCAAAGTACTCTAGGCGTCCATGCCATTGACAATGGTCTCCATACGGAAGGAGGATCGCACTAGCCAAACATAGGAGCCATGTAACCCCGGGCTTCAGCAACTCGGATCTTGTAACCTCTCACAGCTTTGCCTTTTAAGCCCCCAAGTTTCACGGAGCACATTGTGTACTACTCCCCCTCCAAGTTCTTCATAACTCGAACATGCCGAGCTTACGATTCCTTCCCGAACCTTCCACCGTCGCTGTACGTCTCTTGTATGTCTCCTTGTTCAACGAAGAACAACATTATTGACTCTCGCTCCCATAGATTGTGGGCTGCCCATTCAGGTTAGCTTTTCTTCTTTTGATGTTTGATATTCATGCCTCAGGGCCCTAATGTTATTTAGTGGTGGACAGGTCAGTGGATGTTCTGAATGATATACAAATATAGCTGACACCGGTACAGCCCAAAGCCGGCGTAGATGAAGGTCCCATCAGACTAGTCCAAGCAGGCCTTATAGACCAACTTAAAGAATTGGGTTGGACTGTCACTTTTGACGGACACCATCAATTCGAAGAGAACAATAATCTGCATGACCCGCCTATCGGCAAGCTGAAGAATCCTCGTACTGTTTCTCGCGTGACCAAGGCTGTGGCTAACGTTGTGAGTGGTCATGCGAAGGGCGGTGCTCTTCCGGTGACCTTGGGAGGAGATCACTCTCTGGTCCGTGAGTTCAGTGGGACTGGTTGGATTGAAACATTGATCGCATTGGTAGGCGATGGGCACCATCTCCGGAACGCTAGAGTATGTATTTGCTTCCTTCTAATTCAGCATAACCTGACAGTTGATTCAGGGCTTTCCCGAAAGCTTGTGTTGTCTGGGTTGACGCCCACGCTGATATCAACACCATTGAGACAACAGAATCAGGTAAATTGGGCGTGTTTCGTTCGAAGATTATTGCTAATTGTTCATCAGGGAACATTCATGGCATGCCTGTCTCTTTCCTGCTAGGACTTGGCAGCAAAGAAAAAGAGTTTGACTGGATCAAGCCCACTCTAAAACCTGAACGCTTGGTCTATATCGGACTCCGCGACGTCGAAGCAGGCGAGAAGAAGATTTTGCGCGACAATAACATTAAAGCATTTAGCATGCATGAAGTTGATAAATACGGCATCGGAAAGGTTGTGGAAATGGCGTTGGACCATGTCAATCCTAACCGAGACTTGCCAATTCATTTAAGCTTTGATGTAGATGCGCTGGATCCCAGTGTCGCACCATCTACGGGTACTCCGGTACGCTTCTGCCCTACAACCTCTACATATTTGGCTTAATGTTGGCAGGTCCGAGGGGGCTTAACCTTCCGTGAGGGTCATTACATTTGCGAAGCCATCCATGAGACAGGCTTGCTGGTGGCTCTGGATTTGATGGCAAGTGGCTTCGATATGAATTCCATTCTAATAGTCCTGTTGACTCCTAAACATAGGAGGTTAACCCGTCCCTCGCTGATGCTGCGGACGTCGAAAAGACTATTGCAGTTGGCTGTTCGCTTGTAAGGTCCGCGCTAGGTATGTGGGCTTTTTCAAGATTTAATGCATTTCCTGACCAGTCTCTTCAGGTGAAACACTTCTATGAAACCATTTTCTCTCTAACACGTTTAATTGAGTTTGTAATGTGTACTAATAGTATGCCATGCTCATACAACCAGTGTCCTTGACCTATTATCCTGACACTTGAAAGCGAGGATCGGCAAGCTCTGATTAGGGTGTTCTAATAGGGCCAAAGTGTCATATTTCACTAATTTCTGGTGTCCACCAGATGGATTGCCACACGCGTGGGTAAATGTCCTGCCTGGGACATGCATATTACTAGGTTTCCCCTCGATACTGAAAGCCGTTTCTGATTGCTCTTACGTCCACAACAGGCTTCTGAGGACAAAAACGGAATTGGAAAAACAAAATAAATTAAAAACCTGCGGAATCGTATGAATTCAAGTCTGAATAAGCTAACGTCGTCAGGCTTTATCTCGAACCTAAATGGTCCCATCATCCGTTTCCATGCCTATTGATGGGGGGAGGAGAGGAACGTGACCGAGTTGCATAAGTCGTCTGAGGGGGCATTACTCCTTGGTTCTGTTCCCCAAAAATCCTCACATTTCTATCCGAGTTTGATCAGGGACACCCCCAATTTTTTCGCGGCTCTTATGATGCTCCACCATTGAGATACGTTTCACTCTCCCACCAGGGATGCCGCATACGCTACACCAGCCCGATTCACCTTAAAATTCCAACCAGCTCTGGAATGAATGGACTGTGTTTTGCCTTGGTTAGGACACATGACTAAGATCGAAGGTCCACCTGGGTCTTGAAAGCTTGTCACAGTGAAGATCTAGCAGTGGCGAATACGCTGTCTTTTGGAAAAATGCTGTGCCATCTTGCCCGAGGGCATGGCATGCGGGTATGTATTGGCTATTGAGTAACTCAAATTTGGAGTGAAGAATGGCGAGCATCTCAGCATCGAATATATTCACGTTGCATTAAATGCGGAAAGAACCATGCTAATGCATGTTCTCGATGATTCTGGATGAAAATTCTCACGGCAGATCCAATGGAGTCGAGGATTGACAGATGCATGTACATTTTAATGTGGGCGTGCTGACCGCCGAGTATCGGTGTTCGCGTGCTCGACTCGTCAACGAAGGGGAAAAGAAAGAATAGAACCGGAACCGGCAAGAGTGGGCAATGTTTATCAATGATGATGGGAAAGAGAGGACAAGGATGATTAGATGATGTAGGGTGGGAGTATTTGTGGATTGTTGCCATGAGAAATGATGATTGCAAACGTGTTTCTGTCTTGGTATGACGAAATAAAACATAGCATACGAGAATGAAGTAGATGTTTCTACAAGCAACGGTCTCGGTAGCAGGTCTCGTATAGCATTGGTGGCTTTAGCACGCCGCGCTGGTATTCTGGCTGATTCTGGCTGAGGCAAAGAGATGGGAATAGACGGGGGGTGCTGATCAAACCAACCCATCGCAACCTGTCATCTGACCCTGTTGCTGGCGGGAAAAAGCCCAACGGCACTTCCCGTAAAGGTCATTTGTTAGAACGTCTATGCATTCTTGATGTTGAGAGTCCCAGCCATGGCCCCCACGAGCTCGTCGTCCGCAACGACGACCTCGGTCCAAGTTGGTCAGTTTTTTCCTACTTCCAAACTTAACCCTTGCTTACCCACTTCTAGCACTACGAATCCGACCACCCACGGCCCAGGACTCAACCTCCATCCCAGTTCGTTTTCAACGCTCCGTTATCCAAACCACTTCCCCCACTTCAGTTACCATTGAAACACCTTCAAATGCTCTTGCCGGTGCTGGTGCCCCTGGCGCCTCTACTTCCGGCGGCTCTGCCCCAAAGAAGCAGGCTTTCACTTTCGACCAAGTTCACGGCCCCCCCACAACGCAGTATGAGCTTTTCGAGTCGACTGCCAAGCCTATGGTCACTCGGTTTCTTGATGGCTTCAATTGCACTATTCTTGCATATGGCCAGACGAGTAGTGGAAAAACATTCACCATGACTGGCATCGATTTGGAGGCAGATCCCTCAGATCCCAATAACGGGATGGGAATCATTCCCCGAGCGGTCTCGACAATCTTTGCTCGTGCAAAGCAACTCAAGGACGAGCGTGGGGGTGCATGGTCGTATAACATCAAGGGGTCCTTCATTGAAATTTACAACGAAGACCTCATCGACTTGCTCAGCATGGATGATACAACTGGAGGCAGACGTGAGGTTCAAATCAGGGAGGACAAGGATGGTCATATTATTTGGGGTGGTCTACGCGAGGTTAACGTCAGGAACGCGGCCGAAGTGATGGGGTAAGTTCTATTCTGTTTCCAGTTCGTCTTATTCTCATCTGGCTGTTTTTCAGTTTAATTCGCAAAGGAACAGCGATCCGACGTACCAATGAAACGGATATGAACGCGCAGTCCTCCCGTTCACATGCTATTTTCTCACTCACGCTTATTCAGAAAAAATTCACTGGCACGACTCCACCTCGTTCATCTTCCCCATTACCCCCAGCGGGTCGATCACCTTCCAGATTGGCTCGTCCGGGTTCGATGTATGCTGGGCCAAATTCAGCCAACCGTGTCACCTCCCCAACTTTTGGTCGGCCAGGGACCCCGGGCATCGCCTCCGCTGTAACGCGAGGAGGGGGACTGCGACCTGCAAGCGCCTTGGGCCATGCTGGAGAGCGCTCAATGCATGGCGACGAAGAGGGCGGGGAATGGGTTACAATAACATCGAAATTCCATTTCGTGGACCTTGCTGGATCTGAACGCGTACGGGCTTCTGGCACATTATCACCGCCTCTCGTGACTGATTTTCGCCTTAGCTTAAGCGCACGGCCGCTGTGGGAGACCGTATCAAAGAAGGCATTTCCATCAACAGTGGTCTCCTAGCTCTCGGCAACGTTATTTCGGCCCTTGGGGATCCTTCTCGCGCCAAGTCAAATACTGCCACTCACATACCATATCGAGACTCCAAACTTACCCGTCTACTTCAAGATTCCCTCGGTGGTAATGCACATACCCTCATGATAGCCTGTGTTAGTCCCGCCGAGTGGAATGCAGGCGAGACCATTAATACCCTCAAATATGCCAACCGTGCGAGGAACATCAAAAATCGTGCTGTAGTGAACGAGAAGGAAGACGGTTGGGATGACGTTGAATGGTTGCAAAACACAGTCACTCGTTTACGCAAGGAATTGAAGGCCCTGAAGGAGGGAAAATTCCCCGCGGAGGCTGAAAAAGACCTGGACACGGTGGAGGGGGCAGGAAAGCGAGTCTTGGCTCAGTTCACGGAGTTGCAGAGTCAATATGAGGATTTACGGGAGAAGTATGTGGAACGAACGGAGGAGTTGGGTCGGCTGCGTGGTGAGCTTGGCGAGAAGCATAGGTCGAGCATGAATGGGGCCATTTCTGGAACAGCCAAGTATGAGGAGATCGTGGGCCCTGTTATCGAAGAATACGAGAAGACAATCGCGACGATGGAGGCCGAGCTGAGTCTAAACAGGGCTGCATTGCGTCATACAAATGAACTGGTGGAGGAGAAGGAGGAGGAGCTGAACGCTCTGACCACTCGCCATGCTGCGACCGAGCTCTACGTCGAAGAGCTTCGGGCCCGGATTGTCAAGTTGACCGAACGCGAGGCGTCCACTGAGGTTGGTGTCAGGATCTTCTGCTCTACTGCCGTCCTCAGCGTCTACTTTAGGCATATGTACGCGACCTCGAAGAGAAGATCAAGGCCTACGATGAAAATTCTACTACGTCGACCGAGTCGATGATCGACCTCAAACGCGAGCTCGCTCGCTTCAAAGAGTCGGAAGCTTATTCGGCCAAATATATCGCTGATCTTGAAGCGAGGCTTTCAAAGTCCGACGAATCAATTCTCACTCTGCAGGGAACTGTCGAACAGTTAGAGCAGGAGTGTGAAAAGCGCCGTAACGAGGTCGACGCTCTTCAACACAGATTGGACGCGTTACAAAAAGACGGGGACGGTTGGCGTGCGGATTTAGAAGAACGGGAAAAAAGGGTCCTTGAGTTGGAGCAGAAGATGGCGGTGTGGGAAGAAAAGAAGAAAGAAGCAGGAGAAACCAGAATTCGTCTCGGTAACGTGGTTGATGAAGTTGTCTCTGCCAAGAAGAGTCTTGAGGATCTCTCGAATTCAACGTCTCCTGGGGCATCTTCAAACGATCTCACAGCACTCGGAACAACACAGGAAACCGTTGGGATGATCCCCCCCAAAGACGAAGATATAGAAGCGCAATATCTGGCACTTCAACAAACCCACACTGCAACCCTCGCAGATCTTTCGACTGTTTCTGCCAAGTACAGAGATGCTCTGCGTGAAATTTCTGACTTGGCTTCCCAACTCGAAGAAGCTAAGCTAGGGAGTGCGACGATCATAGAGGATGCTCCGACTGATTCGCCAGCAGCGGAACGACCGGAATTTCTTCCGTTCCGAAGGAGAATCCCAAGTAGCAGACTTCGCGATGAGCCTCAATACAATGCTACTGGCCGACGCCTTTTTTTCCGTCAAGCGGCCTCGGCGGAATCTCTCCACTCGAGGTAGGTTTTCAGATCCGGAAATATACGTCTTTATAATTGACATCAGCACTTGGCATCAGGTCGCTGTCGCAATCTGTATCGCTCTCACAGGAGCTTTCCTCGGCGCACTTGCGCAAGGCTTCATCCTCCTCCCACACAAGTAGTTCCCACTCACCCTCGAACTCGCACTCGCTTCATTCTTCTCCCTCTCGCCCCAACCTATCTATTTCATTATCAACCGCCACCAACGGACATGACAGGACGATTTCAAGTTTGGAAAAGGAGATTATGCGTCTGCAAGAAGTCCTCAAAGAACGAGAATCCGAAATTCTGGCTCTTGAAGAGTCGCTGAAGGAGAGTCAGGCTAGCCAGGCCAGGACGCAAGGTCAGGACGCAGTCCCATCGTCGGAAAATCAAGATGCAGTTTCAAACAATATCGGGCTTTCACCGAAGACGTTGAATCACTTCGATCATATCAAGCAATCCATGGTAAATGGCAACAGTCACTTCGTCAGTTCGGACCATGGATCCAACCATTCGGAGTCGGATGAGTCTCTAGAGCGCTTAAACGAGCTGATGCTGTGCGTCGACTTCCATCGCTACAATTAGTATCATCCTGACTAGGGTTCATTTCAGATCTATGGCACAAAAGGAGTCTCAACACCGCGAGATCGTGGATGATCTCAACAGCCAATTGACCCAGACTAAGCGCCAACTTGATGAACTCACTGCACTTTCAAGGAATCAGGTATATCATCCATGATGACAATTAGGTCATGCGTTGACTATTTTGTTAGGCCTTGAATATGTCAAAAGAGTTGGAAGTTCTGCAGAACAAATACGTCAGTAGCCTGGATGAGCTTAAAGATCATCAGGTTCTCCTTGAAGAAGCTACACAACGTAAATCCGCTTTGGAGAACGAGCTTCGACAGGTCGAAGAGTCGCACAAAGCCGAAATTGAGCAGTTGCGTCAAGAGCACGAGGAAGCTATGAGGGTGAAAGGCATAGAGGTCGAGGCGTTGTTGAGCCAGATGAAGGGCGAACACGAGGAGGCTATGGACGCCCTTCGCACTGAACTTAAAGAAGCCACGGCTACCTTGCAACAGGCGCGATCGGATCACGAGGAAGCATTTGGCAAGCTCACGACCGAGTACGAGAACAAACTTCAGCGCCAGATCGAGGAGGCGAATGAAGTTCTCACTACCACCCGCGAGGACCATGAGAAAGCGGTCAGCGAACTCCTTGCTGAGCATGCTGAGGCTCTCCGCCAGAAAGACGTTGAGGCTTCAACCGCATCCCAGACTACCGAAGAGGAGTATTATAACGCGCTCACGAAACTGCGCATCGATCATGCAGAAGCTATCAAGAAGCTAACGGCTGAGACTAACGCCACTATCGAACGTCTGCGGGAGGAGCACGCTGGTGAGCTACGGATGGCTGAAATCGCACGCCAGGGTTCTCTGTCGGAATCTGAGTCGTCTCGCAACCTCGCTATCAAGGAGTTGCAAGACGAGCATGCTGCTGCTCTTTCTCGCAAGGAAGCATCTTTCGCGGAGGAGGTCGAATGTCTCAAAGCCGCGCACGCGCGTATGCTACAGGCAAAAGACGATGATTATGGATTACAGATGGACCGTCTTCGCCTCGAGTTTGAATCCTCCACTCTGAAGCTCAAGGAAGAGTGGAGGAAGGAAGTCGACTCTCTGGCGTTGGCACTAGCGGAAGAGAAGGAAAACGCAGCTTCCGCGTTGTCAAAGACTGTCAAAGAATCTGATGCTGCTCTGCAAGGTGTCCGAGAACAACACGCAGTTATTCTGCAAGAGTTGGAACAGGGATATTTGGAGGATGTCGAGAAGCTGAAGGCAGCTCATGCTTCGGTACTACAGGAGGCGAAGACAGAAGCCGAGAACCAGTTGAAAGCCTTGACCCAGACGCATGAAGAAGCTCGCAGTCGGTTGATAGCCGAGTATGAAGAGAAGCTTGCCAGTGCACATGCCTCACTTGAGAGCATTCAACGTCAACATCAAGAGATCCTCGAGAATGCTCAGCAGGAGAAACAACAAGTTCTGGCGGACCAGGCCGTAGCTCTTGAGAGTCTCAAAGGCTCTCTGCTTGAGGAACAGAAGAAGTTGAGGGACATTTTGGAGCACGAGCATGTGGAGGCATTGGACAAACAGCGCGTCGACCTTGAGCGTAAACATGGCGAGGAGAAGCAGCTTCTACAGAAGGATTACGAGCTCCTTGTCCAAGAGCTTGAAGCACATAAGGCTGCCGCAGAGGAATTTACTATGCTTCGCGAACAGGCACGAGTCAAGCACGAGAACGCGATGGCCGAGCAAGCTGGCGTAATCCAGGAGATGCGAGAACAAGTTTCCTTAGTCAATACGGAACGGGATGGGTTGGCGGCTGAAGTTGCGAAACTCAAGGAGGAGTTGGAGAGGACGAGAAGGGAACAGAGGAAGCTGGTGCAGGAAGCCTCCAAACGCGAATCCCTCGTTCTCGACCTCGAACGACATCGTTCACTCATTGCAGAGCTTCAAGAGAATTTACAGAAAGTCAAGGACGAGAAAGACAACCTACAGTCAGAGAGGAACAAGCAGGATGCCTTGGTCCGGGACCTGCAGGCACAAATTGCTCGTAGTTCCTCTCCTCCTAATGTTCGATCACCGGAACGACCCCTCGGCTACCCTCGTGCTTCCGGTCTTCCCCCCGCGAAACTACCACCAGCTACCCCTCCACCTTCCGTTCCACCCCCACCTGCCCCTCGTCTCGCCAATCATATGAACGGCGACTCCAATCTCAGTACATCATCTTATGCGTCCTCCAATCACACACTCTCCGGCAAGGACTCTCAGCCCGATTCCCCTGCTACCTCCCTCGGACATTTTTCAACCAGCACGCAACCTGTCGTTGATCCCAAGCTGACTGCAAAGATCGAGCAACAAGCGAAGCAGATTGAGGAGCAAGAAGCCATGATCAAAACCCTCAACAAGCAGCTGACGCATTGCGAAAGCGACCTCCAGGCTCACATGGATCTTGTGAACAATCTCGAGGCATCACTCGGTGACTCTGAGAAAAACCGTGAGTTCCCCCTTTCTCGACAACACATGAACGTCTGCTAACTATTTCACCAGTCCGAAAGGCCCGTATGCAGGCGACCGAGTTGGCTCGTGAACGCGACACTCTCAATTCTCGGATTGAAGTTCTTCGTAATGAGCTTTCCGAAGCTAGGAACGAGGTTGCTAATGTTCGGCGGTCAATAGTCGAAGAAAAGCAGTCTCTGGAGCAACGTCTAGACGAGGAGAGGAAAGCAAAAGAACGAGTACGGCAACAGCTCGATATGCGGACGGAGGAGCTTCAGAAACGGAAATCTAAGTTTGCATGCATATAGCCGCCCGCCATTGACTACTGTACTTCGGTAGCCGAGGAGCTCCGAGTTTCTTTTTCTTTCTTCTGCAGTTATGTCTTTATAACCTCATGCAATTCACTCCTTAGCGTCATTCTTATATTGGTTCCCGCACCTTAGGTCCTTTCTACTAGTGTTGATACCCTTCTATTAACTTTACGCGGTTTTTATACCTATGTCTTGTATGACCACTATTTCCGGCTTTATAAGTATATAGAGTCATGTCTGCTACAGACACCCTTAAACTGAGCTGACATTCGATGTGTATATTTTTGACGTCTCGTGGGTAGTTTGCCTGAGTACAAGTGCTGCGTGGGGACTCTTCCTCGTCACGCCGTTGAGCTATAGCTTTGGCTTGTGGCTCGCGCGGAATATCATCGGAAGGCTTGAAGATCATTCACACGAAGAAAGAT
Source organism: Podaxis rugospora (assembly GCA_018524415.1). Taxonomy (NCBI): domain Eukaryota; kingdom Fungi; phylum Basidiomycota; class Agaricomycetes; order Agaricales; family Agaricaceae; genus Podaxis; species Podaxis rugospora. Next base: position 28,406 of record JAEUWL010000096.1, read on the forward strand.
AAGATACATATATTCGTTAATCGTAGTTTAGTGAGCCCTCGTTTCTTTTCCTCAATGTCCCGGCCACGAACACTACCATCCTTCTCTCTCGAAAACAAGGTATTTGATGAATGTGCTTTAGGGTGACGAAACATTTACGCACTTAGGTTTGCCTTGTTACAGGAGCTGCTCGAGGCTTGGGCCTCGAGTTTTGCCGTGCTTTCATTCGATCGTGCGTCTGGACTCCCTCGTCTCTCGTATTCGTAAGTTGCATTAACCTGGGATATTTTGTCAGTGGGAGCACATCTCTCGCCATACTGGATCTCAAGGAATCCGAAGCTAAAGATGCAGCGGACGAGCTAGTCGCCTTTGCCCTTGGTTTGTATAAAGCCTACCCCAGCCCCTGAGCAAAGGAAGCTGATGTGACGAGGTTTATTAAGCAAACGAGCTTGATAAGCCCACTATTCTCGGTGTCGAATGTGATGTCTCCTCCGAAGCATCGGTTCAGAAAGCGTATGACGCTGTCATAGACAAGTTCGGCAGAGTAGATGTTGTCGTGGCTTCTGCAGGTAAGCACTACTTCGTTCGTGAGCCATAGTGGATTTTACCGACAACCCAATGCAACAGGTATAGTGGAGAACTACCCTGCTCTAGAGTACGTGTGCCAAAGGAGGTGGTGAAAAGTCTACTGAAACTAGCTTTCAGCTACCCAGCGGACCGTGTTCGAAGGCTGTTCGATATCAACGTTCATGGGGTGTTCTTTACTGCTCGAGAGGCCGCGAAGCACATGATAAAGCAAGGGGAAGGTTCTATTATCCTGGTTGCGAGCATGAGCGCCAACGTGAGTCTCACAATGTTTAATATGGCGGTGGCTTTCTGAGGCAGCATCTGGTGATGCAGATTATCAATGTTCCTCAGGTATTCGGATCGGCTCCTACGCTCTTGTTCAATGTAACCTCAACTCGATGACTAGCTACAAACGCCTTACAACGCATCGAAAGCCGGTGAGTTTAGATACACAGCGGTTCTGATTATAACTCACTCTAGAGCTTAATGGGCAGCTGTCAAGCATATGGCCGCAAGTCTCGCAGTGGAGTGGGCGAGGACGGGAGTACGTGTTAATGCATTGAGGTACCCTGAGTCAAGTTGATCCATCTCTTGCAAAGTACACGCTCATGTGGACCACCAGCCCAGGATATATGCTCACAAAGCTAACTCGAACGATTTTACAAGGAAAAGATGAACTCAAGGTTTGTGTTCATGATTAGCTCTGTAGGATGTCCTGACGAACTCCCCCGGTTCAGAAACAATGGGAAGATCTTACACCAATGGGAAGGGTGCGTAGTCAGCTTTCAGTCTTGGGATTCTACTGAGTTCGCAACAGATGGGAGACCCCGAAGACCTGGAGGTAAGTGCAGACTGACTTGAGCAGTTCCCAAATCTGAGTTCGTTCAGGGGGCCATTGTGTTTTTGGCGAGCGATGCATCGAAATTTACGACTGGCTCTGAAATCCGGGTCGACGGCGGATATTGTTGCGTCTGAGAGAATAGAATACCATTGATGTATCATGGAGTCTGTGAAATGAAATGAAAAATCTATCTGCAAGTGCTAACGCTGGCTAATCTTGAATCATGTGGCTAGGGAGGGTGGTGGGGGTGAACTATAAATAGAACAAAGATGGAGCCTTGGAGGAAACAGCCATGTCGGGAGCCGAGTCTTCGCAAACACATCAAAATCCAACAACATCAAAACCCTTGTCCACTTTTGAGTTCACAAAGCGCAAGCGGTGGGCGGACATACTTATCACTGGCCTTACAGATGTCATTATATTCGTTCTTTCCCCGGAAGGGAAGGTTCTGTACTGTGGAAATGCTGTCACTGAACTGCTTGGTTGGAGTGACACCGACATTTTGGACCTCCACTTGAGTGATTTCATCATACGTGCGTTACACGCCTGGATAATCATCGCCCAGCCCAGCTAACATTGGTATAGCTGAAGATCAGACTACATTTCAACGCGGCTTCGAAGACTCAATTCGGACAAATAACGACTTACTCTCCTACGTTCGGCTCAGGTGTAATCCGGCCACGAAACCGTCTCATACTTCAGCCAACGATGTGCTCTTCGAGATCAAAGGTTACCCACATTTCGTGACTGAACAAGGTCCCGATTGCAAATGCTTTTTCGCGATGGCAAAGCCCTACCCGGGCAGGAATGTTGCCATGTGAGTGTGTCTGCTGCCATTACCTACCAGGACCGTGTTTGCTAATTATCTCACAGGCTCAATACGTTTCTTGAACTGCAGATGGAAAACGAGCGACTACATCAACGCCTCTCTGCCTTGAAGGCTCGAGTGAATTCGCAAATCACGCCCACAGCACAGACCCTCACGAATGTCAACCCCATGTATGCTACTTCTTCCTTACAACAGTTAGTTTTATGACCCTTTCGCGACGACCTCCTTCTTATTCTTATACAGTAGCAATCAGTACTCCGGCATGTTTGATGATACATGCAAGAGTGTGTCTGGGACTGGATACGACGGCGGCCTCGTTGGAAGCAATTATAATGGGAACAGCTATCAAGTGCAAAGCCCAGAGGACTGTGAGGATGGGTCGAGGAAAAAGAAGGTAAACTTGCTATATTTTTCCTTCTACCCTCTCTAACGCCTGGCTTATCCAAGCTCAAGAAGACGCACGGCATCGAGCAATATGTCTGTAGAAAATGCGGACGAACAGACTCCCCGGAATGGCGAAAGGTATATCTTTCCTCCACATGCTTTGGACGATCCTGATGCCACTGGCTTAGGGTCCTGACGGTCCAAAAACCCTCTGCAATGCTTGTGGTCTTCGTTGGGCAAAACAAATGCGTAAGTTCGACGAGCCCGGGGAAGATGGAACACCAGGCACTGATCCATCGCCCATCACGGGTACGGGTGGCAATACGAATTTTAATGTTTGATATCGTACTGCTAGTTGGATTGCATATACACGTTGCTGTAGTCCGTCATTCCCTCGACCTCATCTTGCTGCCTGTGCAAAAATGTGTAGTATTATCAATCAAGTCATGAATGGTGGCACAGAGATAACGTCACGACCCCTTTCCCATCCTCCAAACATACCACCATCGCAGTAGTAGACTGCTAGTCCTCTGCAGCCAATAATCAGCCATGCCTCCTGAAGTCTTCACTCTCGCTCAAACTCCCATCACTGCTCACGCATTCAGCGCTGACCGCAGAGGTTAGTTCCGTTTCCATAAGACTCGAACAACATCGGAATCCCCCGATAATTCACAGAACTCGCGGTTAGTCTGAACAGCAACGACGTCCAACTATATGCTAGGAATGGTCAAGAATGGACTCCCACGGAAATCCTATCTGAAGTGCGTACGGACCGTATCATGTGTGGTTGTAGAAGAATTCATATTTTACCCCAGCACGACAAACTGATCACCTCGATTGATTGGGCTCCCAGATCCAACCGCATCGTCACTGCTTCTCAGGACCGGAATGCATATGTTTGGACAGAAACCCCAGACGCAGAGACGGGAAAGCTAGTTTGGAAACCGACTCTTGTGATGTTGCGAATCAATCGCGCTGCCACTTACGTCCGTTGGAGTCCATTGGAGAACAAGTTCGCGGTGGCTAGTGGTGCAAGGTTCCATCTTCTTGGTTAGTGAAGGGTGTTACAATAGCTCACACCGAATCTAGAACTATCGCAGTCTGTTCTTTCGACGAAGAGAGTAATTGGTGGGTCGCAAAACACCTCAAGAAACCCATCAGGTCCACTGTTTTGTCTCTCGATTGGCACCCCAACAATGTTCTGCTTGCTGCCGGCAGTGCTGACATGAAAGCACGCGTGTTCTCTGGTTATATCAAGGAAGTTGATGAACGGTGCGTCTAAGTGCAAGCTCTTCCCATCTAGCCTATTGATTTCCCTCTTAGCCCAGCTCCTAGCGTCTGGGGCTCCAAGTTGCCTTTCAACACCATTTGCGGTGAATACTCATCCCCGGCCGGTGGATGGGTTCACACTGTTGGCTTCTCCCCTTCTGGAGACGTCCTTGCCTTCGCCGGTTAGTTGTTTTCCTTCGGCCGTTATTGGCAACGTCTGACGCGCATCCAGGCCACGATAGTTCTATCACCGTCGTCTACCCGGGTGGTCCTACCATTTTTACGATTCGCTTGCCATCTCTGCCCTTAGTCACGCTATGCTGGACCTCGGAGGAATCAATTGTGGCGGCAGGTCACGATTGCAAGCCTCTCGTTTACGCAGGATCCGAACAAGGTTGGCAGGAAGTCGGTACTCTCGATGATGCCTCTTCCAAAACATCCGAGGGGTCTCGCTCGGGTTTTGGAGGGAGTGGTACCGTTGGGCGCCTGAAAACTGGCGCCTTCGCTACTTTCCGCGATGCCGACACTCGTGGACAGTCGACTCTAGGCGGATCCGGTTCCGTATCCTCTGATACCAAATTGAATACGATCCACCAGAACACCATCACGAGTGTGAGGCCCTATGAGGTCCAGGGTGGTTACGTGACCAAGGTCAGTACCTCTGGCGTGGATGGTACTCTGGTTATCTGGGATACGAACGAAGTAAGCGCATTGACTGGGAAAATGGGTGGAGTAAGGATTTAGAGAGGTGTGTGGCATCGCGCGTTGCGCGTTGCTTTTTGTGTTTCGTGTATATTTCGACGAGAATAGCAATCTTACGTTGTTGTTTTTTTAAAATAAAAAAATCAAGCAATCGTACGTTGTGATGGTCTTCTAAAGGACTTGTCGTCCTGCAGTCACGCTCTCAAGATGGAGTGAAGACACCCAGATCTCGGGTATGCCTTTGCTGTCCAGTCACCCTAAGTCCAACACCAGAATACAATATAGAGGATACTACCCATCTAAACGTATCAAATTGAATAGTAGTTTTCGGTTTAGAATTTACAAATAAAGCCGGCATAGTTTAAACCCCATTATATGACACGCGACCACAACATTGCATGTGCACCCTGAAAATCTGTCTATTGTGTTTGCACCTGGATTAATTCTTTTAGCGTTCCGCGCAGAACACCTAAGCTTCCCACTCCAAAGCCACCAGAAGTTTTCCGTTTCCATACCAGCCCGTCCCATATGTTTTCCCTGCCGACAGGCCTGAGACCAGGTGGTTTGCGACACAATAACAATTGGTCTAAAGTCCAGGAACCAGCCTACCGCATTAATGTTCCCAGCTTGGGCATGTTTTGACGTATTCTGGTGGGCGATCGACTCGCAAGCTTTTTGAGGTAATGCTTCCTTTGAGCTATCATTCAAACTAGAAGAGGGAACGAATTAAAGTCATACAGCTATCGCTGGGTAAGAATTGTTTCACCGGTCGTAATAGTACAACACATGCCTTTCGACATACATACAAGTAACATGATGCGATCTAGGAAGTCCGGCCCCTCCAGAGGACTCCGAAGAATCAGATAATAGATGTGCTTCTGCCTCTAGAGTAAGCACCTAAACAAGCGAAAGAGAAGACACGAGGAGAAAAAAAAACTGAAAAGAGTGTGAATTTTCCGAATGAACGAAACAATAAGAATAATTGGCAGGGGTGGTAATTGTGGCCGATGCCTGAGGTAGAGAAATCAAACAGAGACACTTGCCGCCGCGGCGCTGTTAGCACCCGAGAGTACTGGGAGTCCGAGACCCTACTGACTGATAAGATAGGAGTCGAGCTTCGCGCGGACGCCCACGCGAAGATTCCTTTTCGTCGACTATCTCGACGCATTCATCCATATCTACTGCGGTGTCTGTCGAGTCCTCTTCGTCGCCAAAGTCGCTACAGTCCGTCTCCGAGTCGCTTCCAGAACAGTCATCCTCGAAAGTCTCGACCGGGGCTAGCCAAGTGTGGTACCACTTTGACAAGAATAGCTTGATATCCGCGCTGAGACCCAGGTACTCAACGTTACGAGCAATTCCTTCCCATTGGATGGAGCCGTCGTGTAGAGCTTCGCTGATAATGTTGACCTGGTTGAAGTACATCCAATGGACAAGGAGGTGGAACGACGTAGGATCGGGAACAGGGAGATAAAGTATAGGGTGCCCGTGGGTGGAGGATAGGAGCTTTGGGAGACGATCAGGTGGGACGGAATACTGGGGCATGGATTCCGACGACGATAGCGAGGACCTTGAGTTAATCAAGTCCATGGGACATGCGCCACTGAAGAGGGCACGCAAATAGCTCGAGTGCGCCGATAGGTAATCCATATGTAACTGAAGCCAATATGATCAGCTCCTGGGATCGGTGGGGCGCCTGTGGAACGGCTTACTTTGAACGTTAACCGAGGAGTATTGTTCAAAGAGGATTCCGTGACCCTTCCTCCGGCCGCCGATGGATGAAAGTCAATGGAGTGGCGGAACTTTGGAGGCGTCGACGATCCCGCCGTAGACGTCGGTCGACGTCGGACATGAGGTATGGGGACGACTATAAGTAAATATTGTCAGTCCCGACTCCAAAGAGGTAACCACATGTGTGACGAACCCACTGTGCAATCGGCCGTTTCAGGTTTCTCCCAGTAATAAGGTGCCAGATTACGAAGTTGTTCAATAATGTATTCGATAGGAACGTCAGCGAGCGTGGGCGGAGGAAAGGGTTGGGGACTGAATGCGTCCATAGGTGGGATGGAGAGAAAGACTAGAGGGGGGAGGAGAGGAGGAAGGTTAGTCGGAGGGACCAGAGGAGTGAATCATGCACGCACAATTGAACTTTTGTAGTAGGAGAGTCAACCCCGACCTTGAAACAAAAGCAAACGGGATTATTGTCCCAGAAGACGTTGAAGAGGTGGTAATGATATACAGCCCGTAGATCAAAAAAGGAGAAAGTGACCCGGGAATTAGGAAGAGCTGAAAATAGCGGCAGGGAAGACGTCGGAAGGTTATAGGTTTGTTGTATTCGGGAAATGAAGGAATGATTGGGGCTGTCGGCTGGGTGCCTCCTGGCCAGCAATTGTCCCGGTCTTATAGAGTGGCTGCAGCGGAACTGAAGAGTGTCATCTGATCTCGATCCATGCTCGCTCTGACTGGCTACTAGTTCCTGACGCGTTGCTGTCCGAGGTCAATCCAATTGTTCTCCTGTTCCAAAAGTGATGAGCCGGTCGTTCTTATTGTCTTTTGGTCGCAAACCCTGGAGTCGTGCTTGATTTAGGTCGTCCCGCCCAGATACAATCAAATTCGCTGTGCTACGGTGATTCACGAGCCGTCATCAACGAGAACTCTGTCTCATGGGGCGTGGCATGACGCGGGGAAGGGGGAGTGCTTCACAGTCTAAGCAGATGTGTTGCGGCTATAGTCTAACGGAAGGAGATATTCCAGAAGCATGGTTTTGCTGGAGCCTCGTGCCAACGACAAACAAATCTATTCAGTTCTTTCATTCTGCTAAGCAATTGCGCGGCTGCGAAATGGTCAACGCGTCAGTCATGCACGCTTCGGGACTGAAACTACGGCAGTAGCACACACGCATGTGAAGACGCCATACGGGATGCGGTGATAACGCCGAGATGAACTTGACAGCCCGCAGAAAATCAGGGAATATAAATCAATATTGCTAGGCAACTTGGTGAACATTCAATGCTCGACATCATTGATGTGAATGTTGCGCGGGCATTATTTGGCAACCAACACATGTTGGAGAGGCAATTGTCTACGAGATGGAGTTGAGCTCACAGCCCTGTGGCTTGCGGCTCTCCCGCCTGCGAAATGAAGCCAGTGTGGTGCGGTCCGCCGGCTGCCACAAGTGGTGAAATTTGAAGATAGAGTTTTGGGGGACTCTTCTGTGCGGTTAGTCAGACACCAACAAAGAAAGTAGAAGCGAGCAGCAAAGCTGGACGCATTTAGAGAGAACAATAAGAGGTTCGGAGTTGAGGCATCTCTCCGGTTTACCATCTGTGACAAGTTCAACGGAATCGGCCAGTGCCATTTAATAATAGCGTTCCGAACAGACACATGGTTCTCTTCATACCATGACCAGCCCGGCGAATGCGCACGATATCTTTTTGGAGAACCCCTATGAATCTCACCCGGGCCTGACGCCTCTTGAGGCGGAAGTACTCTGGGAGTACGCTAAACTGGCGCAACATGTCAGGCTTGTAGGCTTCATTCTTACAGCTCCGTAAACGCATTCCTCATTTTTTTTTTGGCTCCATTGGCGTGTACAGATGACGCAGAAAACACGTATGCTCCAGGAAGAGCCTGACAAAAAGATGCTGGCACGTTTACGCGTGTTGGAGAAGAAAATGGGTTTAGTCCTCACGCTGGTGAATTCCTGCCGTTGAGTATCCTTTTGGAGTCGCTAATTAAAATCCGCAGTTCAAGGCGTCCGTGTGGGGTGTCATTAATGAGCAAGCAGTCCCAGACGCGTCGGACCCGTATGAGCCTGAAAGCGGCAACAGCACAATTAGGGGATGATACCAGTCCCCAGTCATTGTTCTCCGAGCCTCCGACGGCACCGCAAAAGGACGGCCTTTGACGCTAGTGAGGGTTTTTGCGGTGATCGCATCTGGTCCCCGTCTCTGATCCCCTATGTTTCTCCCATCGATATTGGGGTAACAGGGCCGCCGCCATATACACTGGACAGTTATCTAACACTTAACAATGTCATACTGAATATATGCCAAGCCCATCTTCCCTCAATTTTTCCTATTAAACGTCTCGGGTCTTTGGTCCCTCACTATCACCTAGTGCATGTTCTCGGGACCCCAAGGCTTTCTGTCAGTGAGCTTCGCAGGTTTGATGAAGAACACCGACGTGCCCTCTTTGGGCCATTTGGAATTAAGAAAAAATAAACGTAACTAGAAGTGGCACCTGTAACAAAAGGGCAACATCAACCTACGAGTAGATCTCTTGAGCGTCTCCTCATGCTCGTTTCCTCAACGGTTATGGCTGATATTACCCAGACTCTGCCTAGTCATTGGAAATATGTCTCAGAGGGTGGCGCTACCATTGTCTTCTCCTATGTCGGGCCTCCTAACCCCACCTACGACGGTATGGTACTGCGACTACGGAAGGCTGTGAACGATGAAGGTTCCGAACAAGGAGCGGCGGCCGAGGATGAACCGGACGATCCTATCATCGAGTACCAAGCGAAATGCATGGAACGACTTCTTCCCCGAGAAAATCTTCCTCGGTTGCAATCTGTGTGCTTGGAAAGGAAGTGGCTCGAACAGTTGGGACATGCACATGATGCTAGGCGACCGGCAGCCAGAACGGGGAAAGATCACATTGACTTTTCGCGAAAGAAAGGGGTGTTGGCGACCGACTTGGTAGGAGGAAATTGGGTTGCGGTTGAGATTAAGGTGGGTTGGTTGTGCTCGTGTTTCGGCGTCTCTGATATCCCCTCTCGCAGCCAAAATGGGCGTTCTTGCCGTCTGCGACGCATCTGTCAGAAGAGACCAAGATGGTCAAGACGCAAACCTGTCGATTCTGTATGCACAGTCATATGCGAAATCAGAACAGTCAGAAATATGTCAACAATTACTGCCCACTTGACTTGTTTTCTGGAGACGCTGGGCGCATACACAAGGCGATTGACAGTCTATGGAATGCCTGGGAGCACAGTAACGGTGGCGTAAACAATCTCAAGATTTTTGCCCGGGGCAGAGTGGTGAAACCTGGCCAGGTGAGCATTGATGAATCAAGTAAATTCGGTGAAACGCTAATTATGTTCAAGATAGAACGATTGGTCCATGATGATGCAACCGAGTCAATGTCTCCTGAACGGATTCAACAAATGTTCAAGGAGGCATTGTGCAATGCTCTTCTACAATCACCCGTGCTCACAACCATCTCAAAGCTGCAGAGGTCCTTGGATGTTCTGGACATCGAGGGTCTTTCGAAGCTCTGGCGACGAGCAGAACTACAATCTCCCTTGTATCAGTCGACTTATGCCTCTTACTTTGAACAACCTCTCTCAAGGGGACGAACGCCACCAGCAACTCCGCTCGGCGCGCCATCTGTATATCTTCCTGCAGCCCAACCGAGCATCTCGGACTGGATAGAATTCCTCGACACCTTCCAGTCTGCCCAGATAGTAGAGATGGACCATAATCAACCGAGGATAGACAACCTTCGGTATTATCTTCTGGCGTACCTACTCTCTGCGACCTTCAAGGACTGCTCCATCATCGTCAGGTTGGATTTTTTGAATCCGGGAAACGACTCGGAGCATAGGGTGTATCCTGTTGCCGTGATCGATCTGGATCCGAAAAGCTTGGATAGGATGCAGCGATGGGAGGAATTGGATCGAGAGATTGTGTCCAACTATACTCCAGCCGAGAGGAAGCTTTGTGTGGATGGTTGGGCAAAACTGAACGCAGTTTTGGGGCCACATTTCGAGGAAATCAGAGACTGAGTGCTGTAGGCAGTGTTGTGTTGTACTATAACTACATCAGTAGATAATCATTCCGCTCCAAGCTTGAAGACTAATGCCTAAGATACACCTTGCCGAAGAACACTATCCTTAACACATCGCAGCAGTTGACGGGCCTCTTTGTCTTTAGCCCTTTTCCCCCTACATCTTGATTGAGCGTTGCACTCGTTCGACCCTTCGCCGATTCGTTCCCACTCGAACGTGCGGCGGGATTGAAGTCTATCACGTGGAGGGCACCGGCAATGGTCCGACGGTTGTGAAAGACATTAAGCGTAACGGAGCATGTGCGGACTCTACCTGTGCGATAATACCGTTCCTGTCATACCCAGTGGACGGTCGTATACAAGTATCACTTCCTACTCCTTGTCCCTTTCTTCACTGCCAATATATCCTTATACCCATGGCCTCCATCCGCTGCATCTCGAACGCGTTCCGACCCCTTGGTCATCTGAACGCCAGACCTGCAACATCCTTCCTCAGGAATGCAGTGCAGAAGCGTTCCATTTCCCTGTATAATTCTGACGTCTCAGGCCTGACAGATGAGGAACTCGAGGTATGCCAGTTTGGGCTCAGAAATACGTATATTCAGCTGATTGGATCCTGTTCTAGTTTCGCAACGCAGTAGTTGACTTTGCGCAAAAAGAGGTGGCACCCAGAGCAGCCGAAATTGACAAGACGAATACCTTCCCTGCTGTCAGTCCTTACTTTGAATCTCCAATACACAAAATTGACTCTGGGTTCTAGGATCTATGGGAAAAGCTGGGTTCTATGGGTCTCCTCGGTATAACCGTTGACCAAAAATACAACGGCCTCAATCTTGGATATCTGTATCATACACTCGCAATGGAAGCGTTGTCCGAAGCTTCAGGATCTGTGGCACTTTCGTACGGAGCCCATTCCAACCTTTGCGTGAACCAGATCCACGGACATGGTACGGAAGCACAAAAGGAGAAGTATCTCAAGGATCTGGTCAACGGGACCAAAATTGGGAGCTTGGCAATGAGCGAAACTGGAAGTGGAAGTGACGTAGTCAGTATGCGTTTGAAGGCGGAAAAGGTTCAAGGCGGATGGAAGCTGAATGGCAATAAATTTTGGTTAGTTGTCTCCTTGGTTTGTTCTCCGCCCTAGTGAAATATGCTCATGCAAAGACTTTTTTGGTGAAGGATTACGAACGGGCCTGTCGCGTCCACGCTCGTCGTATATGCGAAGACGGAGCCTGGAAAGGGGTCCAAGGGAATTACGGCCTTCATCATTGAACGTGGATTTGAGGGTTTCTCCACTAGCCAGAAGCTTGATAAGTTTGGCATGAGAGGAAGCGATACCTGTGAGCTTGTCTTTGAGGATTGTGTGGTCCCCGAAGGTATGTTACACCTGGTTCGCTGTGTTGGAATCGGTGATTTAATCTCAGTCCAGAGAATGTCCTCGGTCAGGTTAACAGGGGAGCTGCCGTTCTGATGTCGGGCTTGGATCTCGAACGAATCGTTCTCAGCGGTGGCCCGTTGGGGTTTGTTTACTGCTTTTTTCTCTTGATAGTAACGGTGGTTGATCGTTGAGTTAGGTTGATGCAGGCGGCGTTTGACTATGCTGTAGAATACATCCACAACAGGAAGCAATTCGGTCAGCCAGTTGGCACATTCCAACTGATGCAAGGTAATCCTTTGATCTTGTCCTGCTATGGCGTTTGTTTGCTCTAATTCTGAGTCTCCGCAGCTAAGGTTGCCGATATGTACACGAAGCTGAACGCGAGTCGATCGTATGTGTATTCTGTGGCCCGTGCGTGTGATCGAGGCAGAGTCAGTCGCCGAGTGAGTAATGCAGAAATTTTCTTTTTCTGTTTTGAGTCTGGGTGTCTAGAACGTCCGTGGCGGTGCTGACAATAACACTCTGGATGTCTAGGATTGTGCTGGTGCGATTCTTTACTCGACAGAAAAAGCTGTCGAGGTTGCACTGGAAGGCATGCAATGTCTTGGAGGAAACGGGTACATCAATGGTGGATACATATTTGTGCACCCTACTGGAATCTTGACTAACGTGGAATGACAGATTATCCAATGGGTCGTATACTCCGGGATTCTCGCTTGTACACCGTCGGAGCCGGGACTCAAGAAATACGTCGAATGCTGATTGGTAGAGAATTCAACGAGCAGTTTAAGGCATGAGGTGGACATTAGGTTATGAACAGTGTCGTTGACTGTTAAGATGGGCTGTCAGACGAAATTGCCAGCGAGTGAGGACTCGGCTTTCATATGCTTTGTGGCTGGTCGGTGGACACGCTAATTTGTTATAGCTGATGTAATTTAGACAGAGGAATAAGAGCATAGTAAAGGACAATATTGTGGCGGGTTGCCGCGGAGGGGAAAAGGCCGAAAAAGGTAGGAATAAGGCTGGCCCGTCGTATGGTCGATCGAGCTCCAGCATTTTCGAGGGTAGTAATTTTCTGCGGGAGGGGGGGACGCATACACCCACTGCCTCCCTTCAAATATGGCCCACTCCACTCTGCCAACCATGCACAAATGGAAACCCAGAAAATGACATGTGCCACAGACCAGACCCATCCTTTGGCTCGTCCTTCCCCTTTCCTCATTCCTCCCCATCTGCAAGACAACTTCGGTCTCCTCGCTATGCATACCTCTCCCTCTCCCTCCGACAAATCCTCCGTCGTCAAGTATACCTGTTTTTCCAGCCCCGTCTCCACCTCTGGACGCCAGAGGGCTGCTCAAGCGTGCGACAAGTGCCGTGAGCGAAAAACGAAGGTTGGTCACCTCCAGGCACACCGACCGTTGAATTTTGAAATATAATCTACTTCGTAGTGCTCTGGTGAAAAGCCCGTCTGTCAACGATGTACCAACCGAGGCCTCATCTGCGAATACTCCTACCGCGAGCCTCGTGTGCGCGGGCCCGCCCGAGCTCGTGTAACATCCTCCACCACATCTTCCGCCATAGAGGACTCAACATCCAAAGCATTTCCCCCACCGATTCTTTCCCGCCTGGAGCTTGACTTTCCACGGCCTCGCATAACCCCCAGGAACTATCATCCTGCGGACCACGCACTGAACAATTATACGACCAGCTCTATCCCCCCGAGGCATCGTACCTCGCCTCTAACATATCTCGGTACCGAGTCGAGGTCTTATAGCGAGCCGCGTGCCATGCATCTTCCGCATTGGGCGGATGTGCGACCCCCCTCTGGTCGTAGTTATTCATCTTCGGAACGTGAATTGATGGATTATACTTCGTCGCAGCCGCAGATGGCTCTCCGCGATACGGGGGGCATTGGTTACGACCCCTACTCGACCTTGCGACAGCCGTTAAGAAGACAGGATCCGCTTCTCGGAAGCACTCCAACCTCATCTACCTTTTTACTGGAAGTCCAGGGGGGCCAGCGATATGATAATGGTGATCTCAGGTCAGTATTCCTGTTTTCTCGTCCTGAGAAATTAGAATGATGCTGACGGTCTCGGCCGACCCAGTAACTACGATTATAACATACCATCGGAATGCCAGTTGTCCTCATCCTCGGACAGTAGCGGCACTGATTATCAATCAAACTCGACGCTGGGCTCGTCAACGTCAACCCCGCCTTTTTACCCTTTGGACACTCTAGAAAATTCATCTTCGGACAGTCGTAGCCGGCCTATGACAAATGACTTCAAAACCGACATGTTTGGGAAACGCGTCTATCCTGAGGAAGAGACTGCTGGTCTTTTGGATTTTTCTTATGGTAATAAAGAGTTTGTGATGAGGGAACACTGGTGCATAGACTCGGACTCAAACAAAGCGGTGCCGCTTGCGAGTAGTGCCGTAAATACGAGTCGAAATGAGCAGCAGAGCAAAAGTCTGCTTGGGTCTTTGTGGCAAAACGATATCCGTCAGGCAGAAGTGGATTTTGGTTATCAATCGGGGCATGGAAGTAGTATACATTGCGTAACTTAGCATTGTAATTGTACCGCCAATAATGATGTACCGTCGGCTGTTCTTTTCCATCCAATGTCGTTATGGCTTCAAGTGGCGAGGTCATGTGTTGCCATCCGACAAATTTCCGCACTAGGAATGACCATGATTATTTATTTCCGAATCCTTCCTTATATACACGGGCGTCAATAGGGGTATTAGAGGTTGAGAAAGGAAGAGAAAAGAAAGGGTGCATTCCAGGTTCTGGTAAAACATTGTAAAGGATCGTGACGTGTAAAGTAATAGACGGTAAACTACTAGCTACGAATTGCAGGACGAGAGAGCACTACGGTGACAGCTGAGAAATATGCGATGAGTGGAGGAACCTACACGTGAAGAATAAGACACACCAGGGCGAAACGAAGATAAGTCACGAGAGAAGAGGAACGACACCAGAATTCGATACGATACTTGCCTACGGTAGTAATGGTGCGGGGATCAAATCAGAGGGAAGTCTTATCTATCATGGAAGCCAAATCTTGATTGTTTGATCTACGCTTCCCGAAGCCACGACGTTCACCAATTTCTCGGGTTCTGTGGAGGAATCGCCAGCCATTCCGTTTGCCTTAGCATCACCACTGCTACCGCTCGATGCGGATTGACGGCCCCAGGCGAGAGTGGAGACGAAGTGGTTGTGCGCTTCGACAGTTTTGATGCACCGGCCCGTCGAGAGCTCCCAGACGCGTATGGTCTTGTCGTCGGCGGAAGAGAGGAGGTATTTTCCGGACGGGTGGAAAGCTAATGCTCGCACCCAGTTGTCATGACCGGGCTATAGATGCCAGGGGGGTTGAATTGAGAAATTAGGTGGCTTTATTTGCCGCTTGAGCCGCTGAATGTGCATACCAGGTTCCTTAGTAACTGTCCTGTTTGGGTATCCCAGAGCTTGATTGTTTTATCGCGAGCGCCGGAGGCGGCGTATAACCCGTGGCGCTTGCTGCGTTCGGTGTTCTATTGGGGTAAGGTTGGGTTAGGGGACAAGCATTATGAAACGGGCGGGGTGAATTTTTATCTTTTGTACGTACCGGAATTCCTGCGAGTTCGCGAATTGCGGCGTACGCCGCGATTGGAGCAAATACGACAACTTCAACGTCGTTCTCATGCCCTCTCAATTCTGCTTTTTGTTCTCCTGTGAGGGGATCCCATATCCTGACAGTCTATATGACCGGGATCAGCGGTCATAAGGGGGATAGAGATTGTATGCATTTACTTGGTCTTTGGAGGAGCTAGCGACAATTTTGCCGTCGGTTGAGGGCGTAACGCATCGAACCCATTCTGAGTGACCAGAAATTGTGCGCACTTGGTGGCTGCGATCAAGTTAGTTAGGAGGAGGCGTGCAAAGGTCTCGTACCCACGTGGATGCAACGTCAAATATCCGTATCGTCTTGTCTCTACTAGCGCTGATAATGTACTGATCGCCAGGCATGAAGCGCACAGAAGAGACCGCATGTTCGTGACCGGGGAAGGTCTTGGTGTTCTTCCACTCGTTCTGTGAATCCCATATCTTGATGAACAAGTCCGATGAACATGTAACTATTTAGAAGTGTTAAAAAGTGGGGCAATTAGAAACAGCATTAAGATAATGCTTACCGAGTAAATGTCCTTTATGATCAAAATCAACGTCATTTACAGACTTGGTGTGCCCCTTCAACGTTCTTTCGAATTCGCCGGTCTCCCAGTCCCAAATCTTGACAGTTGCGTCTTCGCTGGCAGAAGCCAATAATGAGTACTGTGGGTGAAAGGCAACTCGAGTGATAGGAGATCGGTGTCCGGTAAGAACATGGGCAGCTGGGGCGCGAGGAACCCAATCGGACTGAGAGGCACGCTTCGCTGGTGATGTTGACAATTCTTCTTGTAGTGCAGCGTTGCGATTTTCCAAATCCATGATCTGCAGCCAGGAAGTACATGGATGAGGATTCGCGGGGAAGGCAAAAGAGTGGGTGTGTAGGTGTTGCGAACCTTCTTTTGTAATCGGATTACACTTGTCCATTTCTTCTCTAGTAGGCCCGTGTATTTGGCCTTGGGATCTGGGGTGTATTCTGTGCCTGCGTCCGCTTTGAGGGCATTGAAGGCGGACATATAGTTGTTGGCGTAAAGGTAGTCAAGCATTGACTTGTGCCTGTGGTCTCGGGTTACCAGTCGCGAAAGTGAGAGTGGAAGGCGACCTACAGGTCTTCTCTCTGCCTATCTGAGAGCAATGACATTGTTGCATGCGCGCGGGGGAACAGTGGATGTGTTGCTGTCGTGGATGTATCAATGTGGAATGTAATTGTAATTGTAATGCAGCCTTGTTGATGAAGGTTTGAGTATGATAGCATTTAGTATCCATTGATGTGTCACCACCATATGTGTCGCTAATGCAAACATTGCTCTGCCCTACTATACTCCCTACTATCCTCGCTCTACTTGAACCCACTATATATCGCAACTAATATCCTCGGCTGAAAACTAAGCATACCCAACCTGCACCGTAATTCTTTTTTTTTTTTTTTTTTTGAAATCAATTCTATTCTGGTCAATGCCAGCGCGGCCATTGTGTTGAACCGCGGGAAGCGTCTACGCTATCCTATTAACCGGGGCTCGATAGCAGTCCGTCGAGGTAGGCTACACCTAAGAAAACCCTCTCATCAATCCATCCTACAAACCGCCGCCCCCGCCAATTCCAGGGGACCTCGCTCCGCTCAGCAGCATGGGCGCCAAAGCTTCCAGCTGTCAGTTGCCTGAATAGTTGGTGTACTACTAGCTTTGCTGACGGGCGCGTTCCTCAGACCTCCGGATTTCAGAGGAGTTCCACCCCATTCTCCGGGTCCAGCCTGCGGCATTCCACTTGATGTATTTGTCTGGACTGGGAAAAAGAAAATAAGTATCAATGAGTGACCCTGCCTTCCACTATGCAGATCCAACCCCTATCCCCCAATCCTACCCCGCTACCCCCCCGTTTCCGGTCCCAGCGTCCCACATCTATGCCAACAATCACGTCCGCCCCATACCCCGGGCGATCGACAAGGCCAACTATCTCCCCAACTAGGTGAGGTTCGTGCGGGGACGCAACCTCTTCGAGCGGGTGTTGACTCCCCTCCCTAAATGGGTCTCCAACTCAAGGTATGGGTTGCGCGCCCACAAAGTGGGTTCTGCGCGAAGCAGAGCACGGGTCTTGTTAGGGTGGAGCCCATGCCGGCTTAGCAGGTGTTGAAAGCAGGTTGAAGAGGGCTCTCAATGCCTCCAGCAGAGCGAGATGAGCGAACCGTGCAACCTGTCACGATCTGCTCCGATAAGAAAAAAAAGAGGGAGATAGGATCGTGTTGATAATATGGACAAAGAATCAGGTCGTAAGAGAGGCCCGATGAAGGACGATGTCGATTAATGTGAGGTGTTCGGTAGAGTAGAGTCCGGCATAGTGCAGGGGTGACGAGTTCCCACGGCCGGGTGATAGTGGTGCCTGCACCGTAATTCGAGAGGTAAATTTCCCCATTTCGGAACAGTCGATACATCTCACGTCGCACATCCCTTTACTAGATGCCACATATGCTGCTAGGATTCAGAGGCTCGCCTGATGGGGGGGTCAAGCTCATCAGGAGTTGTGATCCAGGCTTGCATCCGAGAATTCTTAGCCGGGAGAAGTTTTGTGCTTTTGCTAGCAGAGCCGAAAGATCGTGCTAGCTATTGCGACAGGGCAAGACCGCAAAGGCCTGATGTAGAAACGAGAGCTGTTTTTGAGGATTTGTCGTAGACCCTGGAGTCACAGACTGTGGCATCGTGTGTAAGGATCAGGTAGGCGAGACTAAGCGGTCATGATAGCGGTCCCGTCCGGTTGATAGTACCACCACAAGTGAAGTCTCTGAACTTTGGGCAACAGGATATTGGTGGGGGGGCTCTGATGGGAAAGTCATCGTCCATTCAACAAGGCGAGTCCAGGAAGGGGGTGCATTGTCATCCGTATGGAGGACAAGGTTTTGCTGAAATTGCAGAGAGGGTGCCGCTCGAGAGCAGGCATGGAACAATCGGGATTCTGAACTTTGATGTTCGACATTGTGACTGAAGAATGTGTTGACTGGGCCGCTCGACGATTTGCATGAACCGTTGCACAGTTGCGTCAGGAATACCCATAAGTGACGAAAGAGTGGGTGGCCATAAGGTGACATCTATCGGTAGGCACTCCAAGGTTTTTTTTTTTTGCCAAGGTATAAATTTTTTACCGTCCAACAGGATGCAGAATATCGTCCACGAGCTTGTTAAGGAGGGTTCAGAGATATTGGACAGGATAGATGCTGTTCTCGGGAAGGAGGCAGTAGAAGAACTCTTGATAGAGCCCCGTTCGCATAGGCAAGTGAAAAACCATTTGGCTACGATGTTAGCGGTGAGATTATGTTTGGCCCGCGACAGGTAGAAGGTGCTGATCCTGTGGGTGATGTGTTAGCGTAACGTTTGGATATCGAAAGGTCACCACACCGGAATGCGCATCATTGGTCAGGCATTGGATGTGGTACTAGTAGGAGTTGCACAAAAATAAAGATGGACTTGTAGCGACAAAAAGGATACGGCTGGCTACGGGATATCTGGGATATCTGCTAGGGCAACTCGGAAGGAAACCTAAGAATGACATAAATCGACCTTGGACCCTGGTTTGGGAGCGGAGGAAGCCGGGAGTGTGCGAACTTTAATTTCTACGTGTCGGAATTTGAAGGCGCAGACCACTCACTTACTACCTTTCCCTCCACAATCCACATCCTCTAATCCGCCATGCTCACCTCCCGTGGTGCTGTTGCCCGCCTCTCGAAGAGAGCCTTCAAGAGCGCAAAGCAGACAAACGCGTTCTTCTCCTCTGCTGCTCTTCTCCCCCGAGTCGCCGTTCCTTCCCAATCCCAGCAGCGTTCCGCGGTTGCTCGTCCCCAGCGGCCTTCTGCATCCACTCCTGGTTCGTAGTTTCTCTTCTCCTTCCTATCCTTGCTCATTTTTGCGCGTCTTCACGTGCGTTTATCCAGCCCGCACCTATGCGACTGAGGCAAAGGGCGCCGTCGGTCATGTCAAAACCGTCATTGGTGCCGTCGTCGATGTCCAATTCGACACCGACAACCTCCCTCCCATCCTCAACGCCCTCGAGGTCCAGGACTTCCAGGGTGGTCGCCTCGTTTTGGAAGTCGCGTCCCATCTCGGTGAGAACTCAGTCCGTACCATTGCTATGGACGGTACCGAGGGTCTCGTCCGTGGCACCAAGGTCATCGATACCGGTGCTCCCATTCAGATTCCCGTCGGAAAGGCAACTTTGGGTCGTATCATGAATGTTATTGGTGAACCCATTGACGAGCGTGGTCCCATCAAGGGTGTCAAGATGTCTCCGATTCACGCCGAACCCCCCGCATTCGTCGACCAGTCCACCACTGCCGAGGTCTTGGAAACTGGTATCAAGGTCGTCGATCTCCTTGCCCCCTATGCCCGTGGTGGCAAGATTGGTCTCTTCGGTGGTGCTGGTGTCGGCAAG
Source organism: Podaxis rugospora (assembly GCA_018524415.1). Taxonomy (NCBI): domain Eukaryota; kingdom Fungi; phylum Basidiomycota; class Agaricomycetes; order Agaricales; family Agaricaceae; genus Podaxis; species Podaxis rugospora. The sequence continues at coordinate 48,207 of JAEUWL010000096.1, forward strand.
ACTGTGTTGATTCAGGAACTCATCAACAACGTCGCCAAGGCACATGGTGGTTTCTCCATTTTCTGCGGTGCGTTAATATAATACCATGCCACATGCAATCCGCTCAACCTCAACTACCAGGTGTCGGCGAGCGTACCCGTGAGGGTAACGATCTCTACCACGAAATGATTGAGACCGGTGTCATCAACCTCGAGGGTGACTCCAAGGTCGCTCTCGTCTTCGGTCAGATGAACGAGCCCCCTGGTGCCCGTGCCCGTGTTGCCCTCACCGGTCTTACCATTGCCGAGTACTTCCGTGATGAGGAGGGTCAAGATGTGTTGCTCTTCATTGACAACATTTTCCGCTTCACCCAAGCCGGTTCCGAGGTGTCTGCCCTGCTCGGTCGTATCCCCTCCGCTGTCGGTTACCAACCCACCCTCTCCACTGATATGGGTGGCATGCAAGAGCGTATCACTACCACCAAGAAGGGTTCTATCACTTCCGTCCAGGCTGTCTACGTACCCGCTGATGATTTGACTGACCCCGCTCCCGCCACCACTTTCGCTCACTTGGATGCCACTACTGTGTTGTCTCGTGGTATTGCCGAGCTTGGCATCTACCCCGCTGTCGACCCCCTTGACTCCAAGTCCCGTATGCTTGACCCCCGTATCGTGAGTCTGGCCCGTCGCCATTGTCCTGAGAATTACTAACATGCCTGTTATAGGTTGGCAAGGAGCACTACGAGGTCGCCACTGCCGTCCAGAAGATCCTCCAGGACTACAAGTCCCTTCAGGATATCATTGCCATTCTCGGTATGGACGAGTTGTCTGAGGAGGACAAGCTGACTGTAAGTATTTCCTTTCGGGTGAAAGTGAACATGGTTTTTACCCGGGTCCATAGGTCGAGCGTGCTCGTAAGATCCAACGTTTCATGTCACAACCCTTCCAAGTCGCCCAGGTCTTCACCGGTTACGAGGGCAAGCTTGTTCCTCTCAAGGATACCATCCGCTCCTTCAAGGAGATTCTCTCTGGCGCACACGACTCTCTTCCTGAGTCTGCTTTCTACATGGTATGTCTAAAGTCGATATGTGTTGCGGCATGTGCTCACATTTTCTCTAGGCTGGTACAATTGAGGATGTTAAGGCTAAGGCTGAGCAACTCGCAAAAGAGATGGGCAACTAGATTTCTTGGTCTTCTGGAGGTGGTTCCATGCTAGCGTCCCTCTCGTCGGTGTAGATTGTGACCGTCGAATAAAATTCTTTTTATTCCTTAGTTTTAATAATGCATTGCATAGATTTCTCATAGCAGTTTGTTGCGCATCTTGGGCTTGTTCTGTTGGGTAAGGAACCAAACTGTCTGTGAGCAGCGGTGAGCGCTATAACGAGCAAGGATTGGTCGATACGCGGAAAAGAGTTCCTTGAGGCGCTATAGCCAAGTGGTTACGGCGACAGATTAGAAATCTGTTCCTCTTTGAGGGCGCAGGTTCGAATCCTGCTGGCGTCGTCCAATATTTTGCCACCTTCCCGAATAAGCAGGTGATGTTATGCGTTGCTTTTGAGGGAAACAGAGACTTTTGGTGGACACCACTGACCACGATGGACACTCTTGACAAGATTGAAGAGTACCTTGCCTCTGTTGAGGAATATTTCTTTTCTTCCCTTTCTGCGGTCGCTCACGGACTGCCCGACGTCCACGAGGTTGCCAATCGCCTCTGGATCGACATATCGCGTTATGGTCCCGGACTCCCAGCTTTCCCAGAGGTCCACATACCCAGCCTAGGAGACTTCCAGGTGCCGCCTCCCCCCCCACCACCTCCTGCACCCCCTGCTACCCGCTGGTTGGAGAAATCATCAGCCTGGATTCCCAAGCATCCATGGAAGACGACTGGGATTGTTGTATCCGTTGTTGGCACCAGTCTGTTGGTGGGCTACGGCATCACCCACACTAGACGGAGAGGCCACCAACGCCTGCGCGCACAACAAACGAAATCCACAGATCGCAGGCAGGTGGTTGGTGAGTTATAAACACGTTCGAAATGTTATATCGGGACTCATCACTCAATTTCCAGTTGTTTTGGGTGCTGACTCACCTTTCGGGTTGCCATTGATTTTGGATCTGGAGAGGAAAGGATATATTGTGATTGCTAGTGTTGCGACACCTGAGGCTGTTGAGCCGTTGGAGCAGCAGACTCGGGGGTATGTCAAGGCTTTGGTTTTGGACCCCTATGAGGTATGAGGACTTTACCTTGTCTGTTGCAGAAGCTGATAAGCGGACGTGAATAGCCTCTTATGATTCCTGCGTTCTTAAGATCCTTGACTGCTACTCTCTCTCGCAAATTCCCAATCAACGCTCCAGGAGACCCGTTCGCGCCCCTCGCCTCACACCCGTACATTCATTCTATTATCTCCCTCCTTACTCTCCCTACACACAAAATCTCAACTCAGACCCTTTCCCCGCTCGAACATGTCTCTGTGCCAGAAACGTATCTTCCATACTTGACAGCGACACATATCACTCCATTGCAGGTCATACAAGCCCTTTTGCCGCTCTTGCGCACCGGGCCGGCTATCACACGCGATCAAGGGGCGAAGAAGACGATTATCGTGTGTTTACCGGCGACGGATGTCCGAGTTGGGTTGCCATTTGCGGGTGTGAGGTCGATGAGTGCTGCGGCTATGGAGAGAGGTGTGGAGGTGCTGAGGAGGGAGGTGAGGGCTGCGGGGGTGTCGGGGAAGGGTGTGGAGGTGATGAGGAATTTGAAAGTTGTGGTAGTTGAGGTTGGGATGTTTGATGTTGGTGTTGCGGTGGCGGCGGGGGATGGTGGGGAGATGCAGACTGAGGCTGAGAGTGCGTGGAAGGCGATGGAAGGGTGGACGGCGTCGGAGAAGGTGACTTATGGACCGGCATTTGCGAGTGTGTTGCAGGGTGTGATTGGTGCCCCTGTTAAGCGGAGGGCGGCTTGGGAAACGTTTGTTGCGGTGTTTAAAGGCACGAATCGGTACCGTGTGACTAGGAAGCCGACGGATGTGTCGGTATTTGTCAATAGTGTTGTGAGTGTTGTTGGTGGTGGGAGGGGCGAGTATAGGATTTGTGGAGTTGGTCTAGGGTTGGGGAAGGTTAGGAATTGGATTCGAGGGGAGAGGTTTTCTGTTGGTGCCGGCGGTAGGTGTTAATTGGTTTATTCGGGCGGATAATCGAACTCATGGATTCCTTCTGAAGCTCATACATACAAAGTTGCTTCGCACCTGCCTTCGGTCCTGTTGGATGTCCTTCTCAACATCCCTCACTTCTTAATTGGAGTCAGGAATCGCCTCCTTATGACGCAACCGTTCAGGCAACCTCCCGTCGGGTTGCCTCTTCCGGCTACTGCGACCACCGTTGTCCGACCCAAGGTTACTTCTGGCACTGCCAGCCAAACCTCGGTTCATTCTCATGCTGGATCACAAGTTGCATCGTCCGAGCGCGATGAAACGTCTTCTTCGGATCATGATGTCGAGAGCATCTCTGGAGATAGTGGTGTCGACAGCAGTTGGGTCAGCCTGAATGGGAGTCAGACCGATATTCGAGGAGATGCTGCTGTGTAGGCAGTAACATTGTTTAGGCGCCTAGCCAGACCCAAAGAGACAAACTTGTCTTGGAAGTTGGGACAGTATTTTTTCTCCCCACTCGCAAACCATATCTGTTTATTGAACATTCCCGCACAACAAGCCCTGTGTTTCTTCTTCTCTCTCTCTCTACTCGATTTCTGTCGTTTCGTATGTATCACCAGCATTTAGTTCATATTTGTAAAAATATGTCTTGCTTCCTCGAGAGTGTGCATCGATCCTGCGAACTTTCATCACTGAATTCTGAAACTTGTCTCAACACGACGATATGGATGAGGCTTACAGTAAGGGCTACTACATACGAGTTACGAACGAATTAACCATGCAACACTTAGCTGCCTTCACTCTCTGGATTGTGCCCCCACGCAGCACGGCCGATGAATTAAAGAAAATCATGGAGATCCGCAAAGACAACCCTCACTCATCGACTACCTATCCAACATTCGAGCCCCACATCACCCTAGCATCCGTCCACTCCGACACGCCAATCCCACTATCTACCATCCGCGGATCTGTACCTGCGACTCAACGCGCATTCCAGGTCAAATTCAAATCCGTGGACGTAGGCGATCACTACTTCCGTTCGGTGTATATCGCAGTCCACCTCGATGAATCCTTGACGGAATTACATCGAGTCGTGCATGAAAAACTGGGCGTTAGCCCACGTACGCCAAAGTACCCTCACATGTCGCTCGTGTATGTGAGCGACGAAGATGCCGCGAATGGTGAGAGAAATAGATATTATGAAGAGTTGAAGGAGAAGAATCTGGTTGCCGCTCGTGCCGAGGGCATCGAATTGCGTTCGAGTGCGGATGGAGAGTGGATTGGTAGATTCTTGGCTGGTGAAATCTGGGTTACGAAATGCGTAGGCCCAGTCGAGACTTGGGAGGTGCTGGATAAGATTGTGCTGCCAGAATGAATGACCCCTATCTTGATCAATGCCGTTGCCCATCCCTTATAACTCCTTACCAACACTGGGTAACACCATACACAATGGCAAACCTTGCTTCCTCGAATCCAACTAGTGGAAGACAACTCTTCAGCTCCTTCCAATTCTCAAGTGACAATTTCGTCATCGCAGCAGGCGGCATCCTATTTAGACTCGCACCCCCTTCCGACTCGTCCCAGGAACCGAGTCAATCTTCATCCTCAACGTTGCCAACCGCAACAACGACTAAATCATTATCCAATCCACAACCAACCCACACCCCACCAACGACATCGCACGCCTCCAATGTAAACAACCTCCAAATCTGCATCCTTCGTCACAAAAGAACTGGTGATTTCGTCCTCCCAAAAGGCCGTAAAGACGTCTCCGAGCCAATAGAAAGCGCTGCCGTTCGTGAAACATTCGAAGAAACAGGCTATCCCTGCGAGTCTCTCCCCTGCCCTATGCTTACCCGCGCGCCCAACCCGGACCTCTATACAGGCCTCAAACCACACGTCGAGCCTGCGTCCACAGAACCAATCACCATCACGCTTAAAGCTCTTAAAGACGGCAGCATGAAGCTGATTTTTTGGTATCTCATGCGTGCGGTTAGTAGTTCCGCGCCGAGGGTGCAGGGGACGCAAATGCCGAATGAAGATTTTGATCCCGAGTGGGTGGACGCCAGAGAAGCGGTGAGGAAGTTGACCTCGCTTGATCATCGGAATGTCGCAAAGCTGGCCGTCGACCTTGTGGAGAACGGGTTGACTATGACAGACCATCGGCCAGTTTTCAACCCCTAGTCTGATATCCAATCCTCATGTCTATGTTAAGCTGGAAATGCGGACTATGTTAATGGTACAAAAAAATGGTTTGCAATCAACTATGCAGCATAAATGCTCCCGACTTTGTACATCTTCGTATCAGCCTCGGGTATGTCGGTCTCGTCAGCATAGATCGGGGCCATCTTATACATCTTCGTCGTTGGAGCAGTAGTCTCTTTAGACTTAGCAGGGGCAGACGTACTGGATGTAGATGCAGTCTGTGGCGTAGGTGCAGCCTTGCTAGCAATGCCAGCAGCGCGACCATCCGGGATTTTGAAGAACTCCCTCACGCCATCCTTCTCGTTATCGTAGATGTAGTAACCCTTCCTCTCAAATTGAATGATGTCACCCTTCTTCAACTCGAGGACGTTGGCATCGGCGAATGCGACTTCCTTGAACTCGGTAACCGGAGTGACAAAGTCTGCAACGTTGTCCTCCTCCTCGAGTTTCTTCTTCGTGATGAGGTAGTCAAAGTCGGTTAACGTCACTGTAGGAAGAGGATGCTCGGATGTCGGCTCAGCAAGCCATGTGATCTTCTTTTTCGTCTTGCGGAAGTCACCCTCGAGATGGAGGTCCATGACAAGTGAGATAACCTTTCCAGAAGCATCCAATTGCTTCTGACGGACGATAGCATTGCCCCAGTCCATGAGAGTGATCTGATGATATTGTTCGGCGGTGCACAACACGGCATACAGATTAATACGTACCTCCTCATGGTCTTCAAAGGAGACAGCATCCTCCTGCTCGACAATGATTTTGTTGGAGTAAACAGTCTTCTTCTCGCCGACTTCAGGATTCTTCTTGTGCTTGGGTAATGCCCTCACTTCGATTGTAGGAGGGCCATTTGTGAGGGTCACAGGAACACTGAAAGATGTCAGGTCGGTGACCGAGAAATCCATGTATGCTATGCACGTACCTGTTTTCCTTGTGAAGGGCCCAGAACCGAGGCGCGACGGGATCGATGATCTTCTTGTTCAGAGTCCAGATAGAATCCCACTCGAGTGAAACGACTGCTTGCGAAGGTCCTTGAGACAGCATGAACTGTGTTAAAGCTTCGACGGTCATTCCACGACGCCGAATGCCTGGAAAATATATATTGAAGGGAACGTGGTCGTGCAGGTGCCGATGAAACGTACCTCGAACGGTGGGGAAACGCGGGTCATCCCACCCGCCAACGAGACCTTGATCAACAAACCAGTGGAGCTTACGCTTGGACAAAAGAGTGTAGATGAAGTTCAAGCGACTGAAGTCCCAGATATTGACTTTGCGAAGCCCGGTAGCCTCGAGCATCCACTGATACTGGGGGTTCCGATCGCGATATTCATTAGTCCTGAGAGCGTGCGTGACACCTTCGATAGAGTCGACAACAGGGCAGGCAAAGTCATATGTGGGATAGACCTTCCACTTGTCACTGTCCCGACCATAAGAAACGGACCTCAGGGTTCAACGGAACACATACCCCGTGCGATGGTGAGGGAGAGTATTGCACCTATAGATAACAGGATCTCGAAGTGCCTTGTTGTTATTGTCCACGCTGATCTTAGCACGCAGACACCATCGCAAGCCCTCCTCGGTACCGGCAGTCATCTCGGCAAAGTGCTTGAGATTGTCCTCAACGCTGTCGTCTCGATGTCTGGATGGAATGCCTTTGCCACGCTCCTCGCGCATCTAATGGAAGATTAGTATGAGAATGCCCGTGAAGCAAGTGTAGTGACGAACTTGAGCCTGTTCGGTGTCGTCAGTATATGCCTTGCCTTCTTTAATGAGTTGAATGGCATAGTTGTAGATCGTGTCAAAGTAGTCAGACGTGTGAGTGACTTTGTCGCCATGGATGTCAAGGAGCTTCAAATCCTCCAAAATGGTCTCCTCGAACTCGGTCTGTTAAGGGTAATGGGTTAAAGTCTTCTAGCTGGATTCACGGATCAGCCAAACCTTTTCTTTCGAAGGGTTGGTATCGTCGAATCGCACGATCAACTTGCCCTTGTACATTTTTGCGAAATATTGGTTCAGAATAGCTGCCTTGGTATGGCCGATATGCAGGTAGCCACTGGGTTCGGGAGGGAAACGCGTCACAACCTGACCCTCTTTCGCATCCTGAAGTCCAAGTGCAAAACCAGCGGCAGTCTTGTTCGACCGCGCTTTTTGCGCCCTCGCATTAGCGAGCTCCATAAGAATGGCCTGTGTCGAGTTCAACGACTCCAAGTGCACAATCCAACGCGCAAGATGCTTGAATGTATTGTTTTTAAGAAGGCCGACTATCTTCACATTGCCTATTTAAGGAAAAAAGATAAGATTTGCTGATATAAAAACCTGCAAGCGATGATGTCAATTTACAGACCTCTGATAGCGCCCCAAATAGCCCAATCAGGTGCGGAGATTTCGTGACCGACGAGAAAGGTGTGGTATGCAAGATAGTTATCGAGGAGATCGAGGGCTGTGTTGATTTCAGGAAGGGCAGTGGCCGTCTTTAGTGTCTTTGCGAGGGTGAAGTACGCTGGAGTCTGGAAGATATATAAGTGGGAGTCAGTTTGAGCAGCAAGGGATAGACGGACTCGGGAACTGTCGTCTGCGAGGTTTGCCTCCTTCGCAATGGCCTGGACGATATCATGTTCATCTGTGTATATGTTTCCGCCGAGGTTTAAAGTGACCGCCGAGGTGGTCTCGTCGAACACGATATTTGCCTTGCCGGTGTATGCGGCGATGGCGATGGTTGAGAAGGGAAAGGGGGACTGTTTTGAGGAGAGTGTAAGGGCCATCTTACGAGGATCGCGTGCTGGAGTGTTAGTATAGAGAAGGAGAAAGTGGAAGTGGAATCTGCAAGTCAGATGATCACAGTCAGAGCGAGTCATGTGCGTCCTTCAATATCCATTTATATATTCATCAATTCACTATGTTCTAATGTAACCCTCCAAGTTTTTTACTTCTTACCTGCCATCCACCATGCCTATGCTGTACGCTCTTCGCTGCGTGCTCCGACCTTTGCTGACGTACTGCTGCCTCCCTTAGGGCTGATCCCTCACAAAAGTACCGTCCGTACAAACCCATCAACCTCCCAAACCGCCAATGGCCCTCCAAAACGTTCACAAAAGCACCTATCTGGTTGTCGACCGATCTACGTGATGGTAATCAGGCCCTCGCGAATCCAATGACTATTGAGCAAAAGACCACTTTCTTCCGTCAACTGGTCAAGTGTGGTGTGAAGCAGATTGAAGTGGCATACCCTTCAGCTAGTGATACCGACTTCGGCTTCGTCAGGGGTCTCATTGAGAACAATGAAATCCCCGATGATGTCTGGGTTCAGGTATGATAACTAAAATTTGCTCCTGTGTGCCTGTTCTTTGCGTCGTGCTGACGGATAGAAATTAGGTTTTAACGCCGGCAAGAGAGGACCTGATCAGAAGAACAATCGATTCCGTCGCGGGATGCAAACACGCGATTATTCACATGTATAATGCGACATCACCTACGTTCCGAAGTGTAGTATTCCGCAATTCGAAGGAACAAACCGTCGAGCTCGCGGTGAAGCACACAAAACTCGTGAAGAAGTTGACGGAAGAGTGCACAGCCAAGTACGGGACAATATTCAAGTACGAGTATAGTCCGGAGACTTTCTCGCAGACGGAACCGGAGTTTGCTGTTGAGATTTGTGAGGCTGTCAAGGCAGCATGGGGCAAGGCTGGAACCGGCGAAGACCGTATCATCTTCAACTTGCCTACAACTGTGGAGATTTCGCCACCCAACCATTATGCGGATCAGGTACAGTGTCCATATCAATTCTTAAACCACCAATCTGACGGGGACCGCGCAGATCGAGTACTTCTGCAGCCACATCTCTGAACGCGAAAAGGTCATCGTCAGTCTGCATCCTCACAACGACCGAGGTATAGTCTTTCAATGTTATTATGTTTGATCACATTTAATCGGCTATCACAGGAACTGGCATTGCTTCGGCCGAACTTGGTGTTTTGGCTGGCGGTGATCGTATTGAAGGTTGTTTGTTCGGCAATGGAGAAAGGACAGGCAACGTCGATCTCGTAAACCTCGCTCTGAATCTGTATACCCAAGGCATTTCCCCTGGTCTCGATTTTAGCGACCTCCAAACCGTTATCGACACCGTTACTCAATGCAATGACCTTCCCGTCCACCCCCGCCACCCTTACGCTGGAGAGCTTGTCTTTACTGCGTTCTCTGGATCACACCAAGACGCTATCAAGAAAGGCTTCGAGGCGCAGAAGATTCGACATGCCGAGGCCGAGGCCAAGGGCGAGCCCAAATACTGGGACATGCCCTACCTTCCAATCGATCCCGCCGACCTGGGCCAGACATACGAAGCCGTCATCCGTGTCAATTCCCAGTCTGGAAAGGGTGGTATTGCCTACCTCATCAAGCAACATTTGGGCTTGGACCTTCCTCGCAAGATGCAAATCGCGTTCTACCAGGTTATCCAGGTGATCTCGGACCGCGAGGCACGCGAGATGATGGTGGAGGACATCACTACAGCGTTCCGCTCTACATACCACTTTGGTGGACCCAAGTACCAAGGTCGTTTGGCCCTCCGAAATTTCAAGATTTCGGCGGAGCCTACTGCTGATCCTGGAGACGATGAAAGCTCTGACCAACGTGATGAGCGACGTCACTTCGACGGTACTTTGCTTGTTGACGGGGTTTATCGGGTCGTTCGTGGGGATGGTAACGGTCCTCTATCTGCCCTCTTGGACGCCCTACGCACACACCTTAAGATCGACCTCACGATCCGCGAGTATACCGAGCACGCCGTCGGAGAGGGCAAAGAAGCCAAAGCTGCGTCCTACGTCGAGGTTGTGCCCGCTGATGATCGCAAGTCCACTACATCGTGGTGGGGTGTCGGTGTCGACTCCGACATCGCTGGTTCCGGTCTTCGTGCACTTTTGAGCGCAGTCAACTCTGCCATTGGTGATCGCGCATTGCCAGAATTGAAATTGAATGTTGGCTTCGGTGCCACTTCGGTACAGGCTGATATTGCAAGTGCCATCGTTAATGCTCTTGGCCTCGAGCTCCCGCGCAGATTCCAGGCTTCGTTCTTCGAAGTCGTGCAGCGTTATGCATGCGACAGGGAGTCCGAGATTTCGTACGACGACCTCATTAGCCTCTTCCAAAAGACATACTACTTTGGCATACCATCCAAGTATGAGCTGGCGTCATTCAAACTGGAGCACCTCGATGCTACGCGTCGTCAACTGAACGGAGAGTTCTTGTTCGCCGGTGAGAAGCGTACAGTCAGCGGGGAGGGTAATGGACCTCTGTCATCCACCCTTGCTGCTCTGCACCAGCAGATCAGTGGTACGCTAGCCATTAGGGAGTATTCCGAGCACTCGATTGGTGAGGGCACGGAAGTGGTAGCTGCGTCGTATGTGGAACTGGTGTATGAGGCACCTGGACAGAAGAAGAGGTCTGCGTGGGGTATTGGGACTGATACGGATATCACAGCGTCGGGTATCAAGGCGGTTCTGAATGCGGCGAGCAGCTTGGATGTTGTAGTACTGAAGGCTGTGAATGGTCACTAGGAGGGAAGAATAGTCAAAGAAAGGAAAGTATATAAAAAGCTGTATTATGCACATGGAATTTGAAATATCTGGTGTGACTGAGGTGATGAGGTAGAACAGTGCGCAGGCTCGGAGGCAAAGGGAATGAAGTGGGCGGAGTCACGAGTGGCCAGGTTGACGGAATAGCAAAGTTGCCACTCCGATCCATCTCTGAATCCAAATAAGCATCCCAGCTTAACTGCCTCACCACAACTACCATGCCCGCATCTCCAGGCCGCACCTCGCGGTATACCCGCGATTCCAATAACATGGCCAACTCACGTACCCTTGGAACATCATTGTCTAGTTCCCGGCCGTTCCTCAATATGATCAACCCCATGACGTCGCGTACTTACCAAGGGTACATACGCGCTGACCAGTCGCCCGTAGAAGAGGAGAACGAGCTCGAAGAACAGGATCTCGGATCTGGTGGGCGGAGTCGAGGGAGCCGCTCTGGCACTAGTAAAGCTGCGAATACGAATGTCAACACGAGTGGGAGGACAAAGGAGAAGGAGAAAGAGAGGACGGTATCTTGGGACGCAGGTGCTCCGGAGACGAATACTCTACGACCGAATATCAAACGAGACGGTGAAGATAAGAGGGAGGACTCATCAGATGACGAGGTGCCGCAGAGTTTTATAATCGAAACCCCGACTTCGAGAGTGAATGCTGCATTCAGCAAGGCTCCGTCATCCTCCAAGACGAAAGGGAAGGGTAAAGCCAAAACTTCAGATACTACGACTACTCCAGCAGGCCAGCAGCGTAGTCAACCGTTGTATTCTGTTGCTGGGAGGAAGATACCTCCGACAGGACCTATACTCCCGATCTCCGTGCAGGACAAGAACTTGATTATCCCACCGAGACCTTCCGAAGTGGATGAAGAGGAACACCGGGCGGTGCCTTATGCGTCGGGCGCTTCTAATTCTGGAGAAAGTAGTGGGACGGGAGGTGGAAGGTGGCAGGGAAAAGGCACCATGAGAGGATTGGATGCATATGAACGTGCATTGTGGAGTTGGGTCAATGTGTATAACTTGGATGCTTTCTTGCAAGAGGTCTATTACTATTATGAGGGGAAGGGGATCTTTAGTATTGCCCTCGCGAGGGGCCTAAATTTACTGTTGGTTCCTGCCTTTTGGGTTTTTGGTTATCTTGTGTGCTGACGTATTCTGTGACAGGACAGTGGGCTTTGTTATCGGATTCTCGACGTTCTTGCTGGGATGTGTCGATTATTCGAAGCTACGGCATGAAGGTGCAACAGGTCTTTCTGAAGTTATCGTTGATAAATGCGTGTCCAAGTATGTGCTTTTCCCTTGCCTCTTTTCTAGCGCTCATGACTTTTTTTTACAGGTTTTCGGGGCTAACATTCCTCTTCTTCCTCCTTTTCCTCGCATTCTACATCTGGCAAATCATCTCATTCATCCTAGACGTCCACCGCCTCATTGATATGTACAACTTTTACACGCACCTCCTCAAGATACCCGACGTAAGTTGTACAACCCAATCATGTTCCCTTCAGTTTACTTAAACCTCTCAGGCCGACATCCAAACAATCTCCTGGCCAGAGGTAGTCCGACGCATAGGCGCGATCCGTGAAGAAAATCCTATCACTGCCCTCTCCTCAAAGAACGCACGCGGGACCAACGACACAACGACGGCCAAACTCGACGCACATGATATTGCGAACCGGATCATGCGACAGGAGAACTACCTCATTGCCCTGTTTAATAAAGAGCTTTTGGATTTGCGTGTGCCATTGCCAAAACCACTGAGGAGGTTCGTGCCGCAGGAAAAGGGAAAGGGAAAGGTGTTGACGCAGGCACTGGAGTGGAATTTGAGGTTTTGTTTGATGGATTATTTGTTCGACCATCATGGGAGGGTGAGGAAGGTGTTTTTGAAGAGTAAGAATAGGGTAGTACTTATTGAAGGGTGAGGCTTTTTCGTCGTATTTTGTCAGAATGGATCTAATGAATAGGATGGCTAGGTTGCGTCGGAGGTTCATCTTCATGGGTATTTTGAACGCCATTTTTGCACCGTTCATTGTATTATATTTGATCATGTATTCTTTCTTTCGATATTTTGAGGTGAGCATCTTGTACGTCTTTTTTTTTCGTGGCCATATTGACGGTTTGGTGTACATAGGAATATCGCAAGGACCCTTCATCCATTGGTGGACGGAGATATACATCGTACGCCAAGTGGAAGTTCCGCGAATTCAACGAGCTCCCGCATTTCTTCACGCGGCGGTTAGACGAGAGCTACCCGATTGCGAACATCTACATCGGACAATTCCCAAACGAAAAGATATCTCTCATCATGAGGTATTCCGGCTATGCTTGATTCGTCTCTGCTCTAACTGACAAACGCTATCTAGATTTGTGTCGTTCGTCGCTGGAGCTTTCACCGCTGTTCTCGTCCTCGCCTCAGTCATCGACCCAGATCTCGTTCTCAAATTCGAAATCACACCTCACAGAACTGTTGCGTTCTACTTGGCTTTGTTTGGTGGTATCTTGACGGTGGCGAGGGGAATGATTCCGGAAGAAAACAGGGTGTTTGACCCGGAGTTGCTGATAACGGAAGTGATCACTTACACGCATTACATGCCCGAAGAGTGGAAAGGACAGCTGCATAGCAAGAAGGCAAGTAACGTCCACCTTGTCACGGCAGGAGGACTCATTGGTGTGATTCTCATAGGTCCACCAAGAATTCGGAGAGCTCTTCGCGATGAAGGTTTTAATTTTCGTGCAGGAGTTGGTGTCGGTTGTGCTTACGCCGTTCGTGCTATGGTTCTCGTTGCCGAATTGTGCGCCGGCAATCATTGACTTTTTCCGCGAGTTTTCGGTGCATGTGGATGGAAGGGGTTATGTGTGTAGTTTTGCAGAGTTCAACTTTGAGAGGCATGGGAATGTCAAGGTAACGTTGGGTGCATTCTACGGGTTGGACAAGTGTTAACCTCTGTGGTACAGTTCGGTGCGCCAACGCCAGCGAATGACAAAAAGATGATTTCCAATGAAGGAAAGATGGAGAAGAGTTTCTTGAACTTCAAGGTATGGACATTCGCCAGGCCCTGACGAGAACATCTGATACATTTTTGCAGGCCGCCAATCCTGATTGGAACCCTACCGATCCTTCCGGCTCATTGTATCTAAGTCGGATAGCAGACCTGGCTGCAGCTGGTACGGCAGGCAGTGCACTTCCTTTCAACCCTCGCGATCCACATAATATCTCAAACCTGTACCGCCGGAGACACTTTGCAACACAGCAGCCGCCGCATCAACCTATCCCAGGACCTTTCAATGATCATGTACATTTTGTCACTTCGCCGGCGCCACCGCATGTTGGGCTTTCGTCGTCGGTGTCGATACATCTGCCTGGTGAGGAGGGTGCGAGTGGAGGTGGGAAGACATTGGCGGAAAAGGCACAGGAGTATGATTGGGCACTGAAGCAGAGTCAGAACATGGCTGCTGCGAGGAGGAAAGGGATGGGTACGTCTATGTTGTTGGCTGGGTCAACTACTGGACTTGGTGGGGCGTCGGTGTATAGTGCTGCGAGGGCGGCAGATTTGGCCAAGACTGTCGTGTTGGAGGATTCACAAGTTGACGGGGCAGTTGTGGCTGAGGGTGAGAGTGGGAAGAGGGGCGGTGGTGGTGAGGGTGAGATTGCTAATGAAGACGGATTGATTGGAGGGAGTGGGCTGGGACTTGGCGAGTCGTATGTGGATGGAGCGAAAAGGGAGAGAATGGGGTATGGGGATGGGCAGGATGGAGGGCAGGATGAGGATGGTGAAGAGTTCTTGGAGGATGGTGGAGTTTTGGCATTGCTTGCGCAGATATATGGGAGACGAGAGGGACCTGTGAGAGGGATTTGAGATGGACGTATATACCTCTGCATTGATTGCGATTTCTTGTGTTTTCAATAGACGCACTTTACATGTTTAGTGGTAATAATGACATTCGTGTTTCTACGATGATATGGGTCATTACTGAGAATTGTCCTTGGCGAGAATATCTTGGACGCGCTTCACTTTCCCATTGTTGCCTGTACCTGGTTCGATATTGCGGTCGACGCGAGTGCCGATGCGGATGTCGGTCGCAATGCGGGGAGCGCCTTTAGCGTGGACGGCGGCATGACAATCGTGGATAGCCTGGGAGACTTGAGACCAAGGGCCTTCTAATGATATATGATGTCCGTGTAAGCGAGAGAATATAGGGAGAAAAAGCTAGATACCAAGATTGGTGCCGTAACCACTTTGGGTGGATGGATTTGAGGAGGATATACGTATGATGGAAGAAAAGCTTACTGCATCTTGAGAAATAAAGTGAGGATGCATCAAGAAGCATAGAGGTGGATGGGAGAAACCTTGAAGGTAAGGCCTGATTTCTCAAGGACGCGATGGCACTCTGCAATGTATTCTGCGACCTGAGTAGGGATGCGTCAGGGGCAGGGGCGGAGCAGGGAGGGAAATGAGCGGACAGAGGGCTCTGGGGTGCCGATGGGAATGAGGCAGAAGTCTGAGGAAGGGGTAAAGAAGGTGATAGGAGGGGTAGAGAAGGACTACATGCCTGCGACGGCGTAGAGGTCGGACATGGCTGGACGAGGATGGAGAGTCTCCGGTGCGGAGTTTGAAAACAACCAGAATGCAGCATTGATCTACAAACGCCCCAACACATCCCTCAAAGCGTATGCCCTCGACCGCCATCCACTCCCGCGTCGCCGCCTTTGAGGCCCAAGCACACCACCCAAATGCACGCCAACCATCCCCCCAGAACCCTTCTCTCGCACACAAGACCTCTCTCATCGATCTCCACGACTGGGTCCTCGATGACATCCCCCCAGTTCCCCACGTCCAGCTCGACTCTCCACCCAAACCCAAGCCCAAGCCCAAGCCCAAGCCACCAGCCCTCCAGGTGAAGAATGAAAATGGGGCTAAAAAGAGACCACCATTGCCACCACGTAGGAGTTCGCGAGACGCCGACACCTCTCTGTTCTACCCCCCACTCGGAGGTATTGAAGCTGTGAACGGAGAAAACGGACGGAAGGGAAACCATGTCCCTGCGTCGTCCGTCTCATCTTTCCACTCGGTCTCGCTATCATCCGACACGGACCCAGACACACCCAACTCTGTTGCTAACATGATCGCGACGTATCCGATCGACAAAGCTCCTCCTAGTCCCTCCAGTCTCACAGAGTCTTTTGAAGAGATTTCAATCCCACCACCCCTTCCACAACGCCCTTCGAATCTTAGTAACGGCAGCAGCAACAACAGCACCATCCCATCCCCTCCGTTGCGGTCGGCCCAGTCACAAACAACTCCAACTCAGACCCCTCTTCCTTACGTTCCTCGCAGGGTCCCACCGCCGCCTCCCTCCCGTGCATCTGACCGCTCATCCATCCAAAGCTCAGCTAGTTCCTCTCAATCCAGACGCAGCAGCAGCAGTGTCCACACTCCTACTCTCGTGACTACCCTACCCCTCCCTCCCCCATCAACACCATCACCTGCTACCATTGCCAAGACTAAGCGACCTACACCCGTCCCCTCGGCTGCGCGTAAACGTTATCATGCCGTATTCAATGCAAATATTATCCAACGACGACGTGCAGAGGTGGTTGCGACGAAGAAACCGCAACGGCTCTCACATACCGAGGCAAAGCGCACAAGACAGGCTGCCGGATGGCGTGGACTCTCGGTTGATCTCATCACTGCCTCACCCGAGGAATTGTTGAATGACGATGAGAGAGGTAAGGAGAAGGAGAAGGAAATACAGGTTGACGAGACTGTTGGACTGGACGATCGTCTTGAGGCAGCAATTGTAAAGGCCATATGGTCTCGTTCGAGGATTGAAAAATCCAAGCTGGCTGAGATCTGGTCGGTTTATTGTTCTCTATCGTCCCTTGCCCTCTCTGATCAATTGTCTTTGCAGGAACGAATGTGACCCCGCAGGAACGGGCTCCCTCGATCTTGAAGGGTTCATTCGTGGAATGTGGCGTATCGACGAACACCTTCGTCGCACTCAAACTCAAACCCTCGCCCTCCGCAATGCGAGCTCTACCAGCCTCACATCCCTCCGCAGCGGACTCGGCTCCCTCAGAATCAAATCTGGCCACCCCGGTCTTCAAAGAAGTACTAGTAGATCGTCCCTCGGCACATCTCTCAGCAGATCTTCTAGCGTCAGCAGTCGACCTCCCACGAGTGCTGCTTATGAGTATCCACCAACTCCGGTACCCAAGATTGTTTTACGGTAGTCTTCCATTCCTGGTCTTTTCTGTTATTTGTGCAGTATAGGGTCGACCAACTCGAACACTTACCTAGATAGTCATTCCTTTAGTACTCTTTTTTAATTTTATTGCATTATTAATACTGATGAAACGAAATTGTTGCTCAAAAAACAAAGAAATTTCAAACAATATATACATGTACATTTCTGTAAGACGCATCTTAGAGTGTCGGACTTCCCTCCCTTTGTCTTTCCTCCAGCCTCGCTTGCCATAACTGTGTGAGTGCTACGCCCAGCTCTTTTCCGAGGGCAAGGGCGAGTGGCACCGGAACGGCATTTCCAATTTGTCGAATTTGCTGCAGAGGAAGGTCAAAAAGTTATTTCTATGAGGCGATGTGAAGCTCACATCCTCGTAGATACCAGAGCCTGTCTTTGTGGACTCGAAAATATAGTGGTCAGGGAAACCTTGAGCGCGGGCACATTCGCGGATCGTGACCATTCGTCGTTGCTAAAAAAAAATACGTATTAGTACTTGAAGGGAAAGAGGCCAAAGTGCCAGGAAGGGGCATACGTTAGGATGTAAAGGTCGTGCATTCTTTGTCGCGGGGGTAAGTTGTGTCATGGTGCACGCAAAATGGCCGTCGTGAGATAATCGACCATAGAAAGCTTTATGCATGATACATCAGCATGTAGTGTTTGATCTTGAGGGTACATGGTATACGTACATTGTTTTTGTTTGGGATTATGCCTGAAATTGGGTTGAAGAACCGCTGGTAAATCTATAAAAACACCCGATCAACTGACGTGCACGGAAGCAAAAGAGCAGTTTCACCTTTATGATCAGCACCATCTTCCAGGGGCACTGTCGTTGTCCTATACAAATAGCCTGAGCACTAATGAGGAGTGAGAAAAAAAGAGTATCCTCACGCCTCAACAATCCTCTCAGAAAACCGTTTTGTATAGTGTCCTTGTACCTTTTCGCCCTCGCTCATTTCTTGTCTCAGCCAGATCTGGAACCTATTTTGCGGTTTTGTCTGGTATTCTACGCCTTGCGGATAACCCGGATACATGTGGAACTCGTTCGAGGCCTGGCTGTCGTAGACTGCGTTGAATCGAGGGATGCCAAGTTCACGAGAGCGTTTGAGATCAAACTGTCTGTCAGCAGCAGTTTGATCAATAATCGAGTGTGGATTGATCCTGTACGCGAGGTTTGGGTCGGGTGTTACATAAATGCGCCTGTGAAGATGTACATACCAGTCGAACTTGGGCTGAAAAAAAGTGGGAGAGATAAGCATATTTATTTTCAGTTGGAACAAGAGCGAAAGGGAACGTACCAGATCCCCTATAGCAGCCTCAACAGTTATTGGTTTCAACGGTGCGCACTGATGTGCTTCACCAGGGACAAGACTTCTCGTCGGTGGTGGCAACTTCGTCCCAATAGGTAAAAGCGGATTACTAACACCCCTCTTCCATGCATATACTGGTACCGGATGCTTCGGCAACGGAATGCCACGTTTTGCAGCCCAGAAAATTACCCGCTCACGACTTTGTGGCGCCCCGTACTGTCCCGCCTGGAGAAGCTTCCAATGAACTTGGTACCCGAGAGCGACAAGGGCACGCATAATGAACTTGACGACGCCCGATTTAATACCACCGGAAAGGACACGCCCGATTTTTTCGCTGAGAAGAGGGTGGTTCAGGAGGCCGCGTACGTTCTCAAGGAGGAGGTAGTCGGCGCCGTAGTGCTCGAGGTAGCTGAGCATATTGCAGGGCATTGTAGACCGAATGTCGTCTGCTTGCTATGGCGAACGAGTCCAGGGCACACCTCTCTATGCAAGAAGTAAACTTACCTTGTTGTGGTTCGCCGCACTGAAAGATTGACATGGAGGTCCTAGAGTTTATTAGATTATTAAATCATTCACGACGACGGCGCCGAATATGGGTTGACTTGACTTACCCCCAAAGATGAAGTCAACTTCATCCTTATTTGGCATGGCTGGACACTTCGACTTGCCATCGTTCGATAGCAAAGGTGGAGGTTCCTTGCCTTGATATGTCTCAATTGCGTGCTTCAGCAGCAGGCTACTGTCTTGGCAGTAGACCTTAGTCTGGGGATGATTGCGCCTATGATTATTGTCAGCTACACCGGATAACTGAAAACCAAGGAGCCACGCTCACGCATAAGTTTTTGCAGCCGCAGGGGAATATTCGACTGCCCATTTCGTTTCGACGTATCCCGAGAGATCCATCCCCGTCCCAAGTCCACCAGCACCTGTCATACACATCTAGCTATGGCTCGAAATCTAAGATGTATGGCCCAAACATACCACTAAATAGTTCCAGTCCCCGAAGTGGCCCATTCCGGTTGAATAGATCCTCAGCTCGAGTGAGGTCGCATTCCCGGGTGCTTAGGCACTCATGGCAGAATTCCAAATCGTCTTCCTCAATATGAAATAACCCTCGCTTAGAGTCACCCTTTTGATTTAGATAGAAATGGTCGTTGTGCTGGATCCATTTGTTGATCTCTTCCTGGTTTCGCAGGCATCGCACGTAACATCGACCGTCCAGTCGCTCCGGGTCAATTTCTCCGATTCGAGCTGTCATGTAAAGACGTCGCTAGCCAGACTCTCAGCCAGAGGCAACAAATAAACAACCTTGTGCCTTACCTCATCATAAACCAATTCCTTGGTTTTGCTACTTCGTGCAAGGTAGCGAACTCGAATCTTGAAATTATCATCCGAGCCGCCATCGTCAGTATCCACTATCTGTCCAATTTCAAGCAGATTGTGGTCTGGATTGGACGGCCGGATGTAAACGAATTCGTGCAGGTGATAGGTAACGTTATGCAGGACAAAACCATTCCGGAGTCGTCGGGTTTTATACACTTGCATTCGCATGGCCTCAAAACCACAGGAAAAACACGGGCGATGCGAGGGTAACGTCTGAAAAGCGATGCCATACTCTTCTTTTGTCGGCAGATTGACAAAAGCTGCATGCTCTTCATCCCAAAGAAATCTATCGGAAACGCCGTAAGCCCGTGAAACGTCAGGGAATAATATGTCTCTCACCCGCAGTGGTAGTCTTCAGATCTAGGATCCCGATTGTCGTATGGTTCCTTCGCGTCGCCTTCCAACATCCGAACTTCACATTTTTTAAATATACTTGCAACTGGGTTCGTTGCACATGAATTGATGAGATAGAGGGATTTCGAATGTGCCGCTTCCTGGAGGATTGTCTTGGATCCATGAACCAACCATTGGCCATGGAAGAGCTTTTCCCCCTTTTCCTCGAAGAAATAGAATATCTGACAAAACCTATTGCATCTTCAACGTCAAATGATACGACGGCAATAAACTCGGCCATACCAGAGCTGATTGCCATACTGGTTCGGGGACTGTGCAGCGGCTGTCTTGTCGTTTTGTGCCCGCGCTCTGTTCGGATCTTCGCCTGGAATGACCATCACAACTTCTCCGGCCTGGAGCAGGTTCAGAAACACCCCGTCCTCAGACCTCAAGAATGGGCACACTCGCCTGGTATTCAACGCCATCAATTTTGACACTGATATAGTAACTGTGGTTGTTGGCCGCAGGCATCCCCCAGATGATTGAAGTTGGATTTTCATTGTGTTCTTTGACATCTGCAATCTCTTCTGCGACATCATGAGCTTCTTGTGGCTCGCCAACGACTCGGAACGGGTTGTTGAACAATTGTTCTGCAATTTGACCGACGATGGGAGTGATCACTGTTGCTTTTGCCTGCTCAGGTGCCCGAGACAGACTCTTCTGCCTTGAAGTAGATCCTCGAGGGGTATTCCGCTGAGCAGTTAAAACAGCCACGGGGGCAAACACGTTGGTAGTAAAATGTTTGAGTAGAGGAGAACGCTTGAGACTCAAGCCACAATCTTCGATGAGCGGATATATAGCCGAAGCCAAAAATGCTCTCTGCAATCTGAATGAGCACGAACACGTCAAGAGGCAATATAGCAGACACACAACGTCATCTTTCTCTACATCATCTTGACTGAGCTTGTGTCCGAGGATGGTTTTAACTGACACAACAGAATTCATACGGGATGATAACCGGTGCAGGTTTTCGAGGAATTCCTCATATGTGACCCTGGCTTCCCGCAATGCTCCGGCAATCGCAAGATGTAGGACATAAACCTGGGTCCAGAACGGTGTGAAATAATCCCGATAAAGCGCTGAAGGTCTGCCAAGAATGTACCATGCCACCTTAGTACGAATGTATATATTTCTGTAGTCAAAATTTACCGTAAGCGATTGAGACATGGATGTTAGCTAGACACTCACTGATCCATCTTCCCTCCGTCGTAATGATAGAACGTCATTTCCAGGATACGCGAGGTCCGTATGCGGATGGACGATTCAGAATCGTCAGAAACTGACATGGCGTCATCATCATCGTCATCTTGCTCAGCTCCTTCCTCTTCATCCTCTTCATTGTCTTCGGATTCTTCTTCCTCATCGTCCTCGTCGTCCTCAACCTGCTTCAACCAGGGTTTTGCTCTTCCCATTGCAATATAGCTGCCAGTTTGGCCAAGTTGCACCTCTAAAAGTTGAGCCAATGGAATCATCTCGCCTGAAGCTTGTTCGACAATGGAGACATCATGCAACAAACGAACTGGGATGTCATCTGTATCAGAAACGGCTTCTTCGCCATCCAATAGGGTATCTTCCAATACATAGTTATCTACTACGGGTTGTAACTCGCATTAGTGTCGTGAAACTGGAAGAGGGCAGAAACATACATGGGTCTTGTTGTATGACTTCTTCCTCGTTTTCTGTCGCACCTAATGGAGGTCCGTCATAAATTGATAGTGTCGGAGAAAGCGGTGGAGGTGGTGATAAGATGGTCTGGCAGGGTGTACAATCATATTAAGGTATTGGGAATGAGACAACTAGCACGTCGATTGAAGGTTTGAGACATTTGAACCTTGCCGCAATTGCTCAGCCTACGCTTCTTGGAATCGGATGTTCTGCATGGAGACAGCGGCTCGGAAATACGCTTGGTGCGGGGTGGAGGAGAAGGGATTTCGACGTAAATGGTACTTTTCATTGAGATAAAGATTGTATTGAAGTGACCCAAGACGAGATCACAATGGTGTGGAAGTAAAGGGCAAATTCAAACGCCGACTTGTTGTCTCCCACCAGCACCCTTCTCACACTTCCCACCCATGTCTTCGCTCCCAGTCATCGACCTCGGGGTCGATTACAAGGCCGATAAAGGTACATACATGCCCTATTCTCTCATTGCAGCCATGCTGACGCTCTGGCAGACAAAATCAAGGATTTTCTGCAAAAGTTCAAGGGATCGCAGGAGAAGGACCTCGCACAAAACTTTGCTGATATTGACATTCGCGACAATGAGCAAGCGGATTCAGATGAATCAAGTCAGCTCAAATATATGATCCAGCTGGTACGCGTAAATACGCGCTTTTGACGCGTCACGACGCGCTCATTCCCCTCCTCCCATAGCAAAAGATCGCAAACAGGGAACAGCAGATGCTAGTAATCGAATTGGAGGACATTAGTGAAGTAAGGTTTCCCGGATATTACTCATACATGCTCATGACATCCTTGCAGTACCAATCCACTGCAGGCGATCTTGTTTCCCGAATACGATTCAACACGCGTCGATATGTTCAGCTCTTCTGCGAGGTCGTCGATGAGCTCATGCCCCAACCCACGAAAGATATCTCAGAGTACGATGAAGTCATCGATGTCATCCTACATCAACGCAGGGAGCGGAATGAGCAGATTGAAGGTGGACAAGAAAAGTTCCCAGACCATTTGTTGAGGAGATAGTGAGTGGCAGTCTAATCATGAGCTTGATGACGTTACTCACCTATCATGCTAGTAACCTCTACTTTAAGCCACTAAAAAACGATGTTCCGCTTGCTGTCCGAGATGTCAAAGGTTCTTATCTTGGACGACTCATCACCGTCCGGGGCATTGTTACCCGAGTATCAGAGGTCAAACCCCTTCTCCAAGTCAACGCTTATACCTGCGATGTTTGCGGTTCGGAGACCTTTCAAGACATCGCTAACAAGACGTTCACACCCCTCGTTGACTGCGAAAACCAAAACGAATGTAAGAAGAATGGTATTCATGGGTCCCTTCATATGCAAACGAGGGCTTGTCGATTCAGTCCTTTCCAGGAAGTCAAAATTCAGGAGATGGTGAGTAGAATCTCACTCTCGATTTATCCAGGAACTTATCCCGGCTCCAGGCGGACCAAGTTCCAGTTGGCCATATTCCAAGGTCTATGACAATTCACGTCCATGGGAATCTTACCCGTTCTATGCACCCTGGAGATGTCGTGCACCTTGGAGGCATATTCCTACCCATTCCATATACTGGTTTCCAAGCCGTTCGCGCTGGGCTTCTGACCGATACATATCTCGAGACGCACTACATCCACCAGCTCAAGAAGCAATACAGCGACATGGAGGTTACGCCAGAAGTCATCCGCAAAATTGAACAACTCAAGCGTGACGGAAATATTTACAATAAATTTGCTATGAGCATAGCGCCTGAAATCTATGGCCACCTTGACGTCAAGAAGGCCCTGCTTCTTCTTCTGGTTGGGGGTGTAACTAAACTGACTGGAGATGGCATGAAAATCAGGGGCGACATCAACATCTGTCTTATGGGTGATCCTGGTGTTGCAAAGTCCCAGCTCCTGAAATATATTTCCAAGATTGCTCCCCGAGGTGTCTATACAACGGGCAAAGGTTCTTCAGGTGTTGGTCTTACAGCCGCCGTCATGCGAGACCCAGTCACCGATGAGATGGTTCTGGGTATGCGTCCAATCAATCTCCATGTGTTTCATCAACTTACATTTGAAAACAGAGGGTGGTGCTCTTGTGCTTGCCGACAATGGTATCTGCTGCATTGATGAGTTTGATAAAATGGAGGAATCCGATCGTACCGCTATCCATGAAGTCATGGAGCAACAAACCATCTCGATTTCCAAGGCTGGTATCTCAACAACCCTCAACGCACGTACATCCATTCTCGCTGCTGCCAACCCTCTGTATGGTAGATACAACACCAAAGTATCGCCGGTGGAAAACATCAATCTTCCAGCTGCTCTTCTATCTCGTTTCGACCTACTATTCCTAATCCTCGACAAACCCACCCGTGAAGATGACGAACGCCTTGCTCAACATGTCACTTATGTTCATATGAATAACCGACACCCAGATCTTGAATATGAGGTCATCGACCCCACGATTATGAGGCACTACATCGCAATGGCTCGCCAAAGACGACCAGTCGTGCCGCCCGAAGTCTCAAACTACATCGTCGATTCTTATGTCCGCCTACGCAAGATGTCCAAAGAAGATGAAAAAGCCAACAAATCCCACACCTACACTTCCGCCCGTACCCTCCTTGGTGTCCTTCGTCTCGCCCAGGCGCTCGCTCGTCTACGCTTTGCAGACTCGGTCGAACATAGTGACATCGACGAGGCCCTCCGCTTGATGGAATGCAGTAAAGAAAGTCTGCATGATGATGCCGAGAAGGAATTCGAACCTGACAAATCCGTTGTCAGTCAAATTTACCGGTTGATTAAGAGTATGGGTGGATCGAGGGGTAGGAGAAAGAGGCAGAAGAGGATGGGTAGAGGACCGGCAGGGGAGAGAGATATGGATGTTGATTCGGATGATGATGACGATGATGAGACACTTTCCATGGTTGATATTCGTGCGAGAGTGTTGAACGCTGGCTTTACGGAGGCACAGCTTATGGAGACTATTCGTCAAGTGAGTATCCTTCATTGTTTTATGGCCCGCTTGATACTTATACTCGCGTGAACAGTATGAGGACTTGGACATCTGGTTCTTGGTCAACAATGGAGCCAAACTCCAGTTTAATACCATTCGCGCTTGAGAAACCTCTCGTCGAATCATATTTGTATTTGCTGCTAGCTTTCGGTGTAGTGTATGTCTGCCATCTGTAACATTATTGCCATTTCGTGGCTACTTTTCCTTCCTGAATAATTCTTGCCGTGTTCTCAACTTGGAACCGCTATTACCTCCGACTATGTTGTGGCAAATAGCATAGATAATAAATCTCGAATGCTCTAAAAATATTCGAGTCGATCAGTGTAATTACGTCTGTAATAGATACAACCGAAAAAAAAGGTAAATTATTCCAGACCGGTATTAGATATCCAACAGTGATGCGAAATACAGAGAGAATGAGAACTAGGATATTTAAGTAATCCTATGCCGTTGATGCGCTCGCGTGTTCCCAGCTTCCCTCTCCACTCGTGCTCGTGCTCGAGCTATGCTCACCAGTCGGACTGATCAGCCTTCCATCTTCGTTCCTTCGACCCTTATCACCATGATGATTTCCGTCATCTTCCTCTCCTTCTGAGGAACTATCATCATGATAATGTTCTTGCCTAGGGGTAATACCCCCAGTCGTCGCAGGGTCTTCATCATCCAAGAAACCCGAATGGAATCCAATTCCTTCCGTCGATCGACCAGGCGCTTGTGGTCTCCTCAAACCCGTATTCTCATCCACATACTCATCCTCATCATCCGACACCTCACCAAACGCATCATACAGTTCCCTTGCGCGCCCAGTACTCACCGGTCGACCGTCCAACGCACCCATAGACATTTCCTCGTTGCCGACGCGATCGTATCCGCTGTTACGTTGCTTCCTCCTGCGACGATAGAAGAACACAGCGGCCCCGATACCGAAGAGGATGACGAGTGCCAGTGCGCCAAAGAACCATTTCTGATTCGAGACGAGGTTGGACATATCGGAGAACCAGCCTTCATCCGGCGTTGCGTTGATTCCTGTTGCAGCCGCGCCTGGTATCCCTGTTGAGGTTGGTTTGCTGCTAAATGCGGGTCTGGAGTTTTCGCCTTCTTTCGTGCCGCTATCACCTGGGAGGTGAGCCGTGGGTTTCGGGTACTGTTTGGTTTGGGTGGGTGAGGGATTGATTGGACGCATGAGTGCTTCTGTCGGTGGGAGAACGTCCTCGACGTTTGGGACTTCGAAATTTCGTGTTTTCTGTGGATCGATAGCGGAACCCCATAAAATCATGTTCCACCCTAGGAATGAACCATTATTCTTTTCGGGCTCGTTTTGGTCGAACACGCGGATTGTCCAGTCACCAACGGGATTTTCGCCCCTGCAGCAGCTTGAGCAGTCCGTAAAGCCACCTACAAGATAAAACTCACCAATGCTTCACGCTCATAAATGTCCACCCAGGGAAGCCAGTATCGGCAGCGTCATACTGACGCTTCCCAGCCAATACACTCTTAATGCCGTTAGGACTAATAACCTCCACCTCTACATCCCCTCGTCGGGTATGCTGGATCCACACTTTGACGTTGATATGCTCGAGCTTTTCAAAGTTGTTGTCATCCAGCATCTGCTTCGTGATCGTGATCTTGCTCTCAACCCCCATTGACCCAATAAACTGTCCACCAGTGAAATTGCCCTGGCTATCCATCCTTCCATCATTAAGTCGAACCGTGTCGGTAGCAAGCCAGGTCTGGGGCTTGACGAGGGACCATGACTGAGCGGCTTTGACGAAAGCATATGCGTCGAGGGCTCCGTAGCCGTATTTGTAGCTGTAGAGTCTACCTGTCGCAGTCTTCTCCCAGTCTTGATCATCTGGATTAACAACCCGTGCAGTCTCAAGGCAAAGGTATTGAATGTCGCGCCATGTGAGGTCAGGGCTATGAGTCCATGTCAGCACAAACCTTCCACCAAGATCAACGCCACATACCGAGCCTGCAAAGCCAAAGCGAAGACGCCTACGGCATTTGGTGCCGCAGCAGACGTGCCTCCATGCGTCGTGGCACAAGCGTCCTTGCCCTTGTCAGTTGTGACCTTAAAATAGACGTGAGAGCTTTGTAGAAGAACAAAGGAAGGGCACTCACGATATGTTGTCCGCCACCAGAACTGTACGCGACAATCATATTGGCAGCGCAGGATTCCGAATAATACGGGTGCATGCCCTTGTAATCAATAGCCGCCACGGTGACCGAGTATATGCTGTTGGTATAGCCATCGAAGTTGCATTGGTCTCCTGAAGCAGCACCGTTGCCGCTAGCGAAGACAAATATCGAACCCTTTCCATTCCGACCATTGTTAATGCCATTTACGACAGCTTTCTTGATCAGGTATCCGGGACCTTCCATAGATTGGCCATTGTCGGGCGGACCCCAACTACAGCTGTAAATGGACACGTTTTGGAAGCCATAGTTAAGGGCGGCCGCTTCATCGACGTCTGAAATTGGCCCGGAAAGGATACGAACGCCAGCAACCTTAGAGTCGTAGGCAATACCGACACCACATACATTATTCTTTCGCGCAGCCACTTGACCTGCACATCGTGTTCCATGGTGGTCATCGAAGTTCTTGGGAGTAGGAAGTGGTTCGTGGTCGTTGAAGTCATATGAGTCTTCAGCATCCTGGCCAAAATGAGGAAAAGGTTCAAAAATGAAAAACATAGAGCGTACAAAGTTTTCCGCGAGATCCTCGCTTGTATAATCCAGACCATCATCCACCAGTGAAGAAATAATCCCCTTGCCGGTGAATCCCATCTCCCACAGGGGTGTTGCGTTCATCATGTTCTCCGGGAACTCGTTGTTGACGAGATGCCATTGCTGGTTGAATAACGGGTCCTGGATGCCTAGTCGTGAAGCAACAGCACGGGACAGGGACTCTGGTTCAGAATCTCCTTGTCGTCGTAAGGGTGGCGGGGCACGTTTGACTCGCTGTCGTAGTTCCTGCCTGGATAGGTATTTGACAGAGGATACGATCCTTCGCGCGTGATCCGCGCCATCCGATCGTATTGATAGAGGTGAGTTTGCGCTTGCTCGAAGGTTTTCGAAGGTTTCGAGGACCCGGTCTCGAGGTTCGTCTCGTGTTGATAGGCCATGTAGCTCATGTAGCTGTTTCGGAGTGCGGACTAGCCAGTGATTCGTTAGTTCCCCTGCCTGTTCCACCAGTTCTACGCCGAGCACTTGCAGGACATCGTCCAGCGATGCCAGGGAGGTGTGAGGGTTGTGTTCAATAACATAGTAGTGGTGTGTGTCGTAGGAGCGTTTAGCAGGAGATGCAGCAAGGATACATTGTAGCAGCAGCAAGGATGCCGCTGACGAGAGAAGGCGCATAGTTACGCCTGGTGGTGGAGGATAGCAAGGCGTGCTGAACGTTAATTTAGCGCCGATGCAGCATCGAACAGCCAGCTCAGTCAATTGCTGCACAGCCACTGTTGCCTGTGACGCTTTCCTAATGCAGATCCACCCCTTCCTTCTCGACGAGCATCAAGATGGCCTTGCGACCTTGTGATATGCACCAGCGTGCTCACCCCGTGTGCTAATTCGAATTTGGTCGGATATCAACGACCTTACTCCATCCAGTACACTCCAACATACCACCTTCGTTTCAAACATCCCACCCTCCAGTCCCAAAGAACGGGCCTCAAACGCGTAACATTTAAAGTGGAGCCCCAGTCACGAATGGCCAAGTGCCTGTACTTGTTCGCCCTCCACATTATCAAGATGGGAACTGACAATTTCTCATCTTTTCTAGTTGAAATCCTCCAGCTGGCTATTTTTAGACTGCACTGTCGGCCTCACGGAGCTGAACTGTCCCGTGTGTCCCTTATCTCGCCTTAAAAATGAATTTAAAGCACCTGCTTCTTCTTATCGTTGAACTACCATGGCGTCGCTGGCTAGCGCCCCACCTGCTGAAATGGCCCTATACAAAGTCCACTGGTTCAGGAGTACCATTTTCCAAGTACTGGTTGTGGGAGGGGTGTTCTTCTGCGTATGTGCTTATCTTCCGGTCTCTGCAAAAGCTGGACTCGCTTTTAGGCCCCTGGCATGTACAATGCCCTAAGCTCCTTGGGCGCTGGCGGACTCGCTACTCCTTGGTACGCCAACGCGACCGCCGCCGCCGGCTATGGTGAGCCGTTCACGTTATCCTGGAAGGAGCACATTCTTATCGGACCTAGTTTTCATGGCCGTCTTATGTGTCATTGGTGGGGTTATCGTCAGCAAGATTGGCGTTAGAATCTCTCTTCTTGTAAGCAATGCCACTTCTCTTCCTGTCCTACACTCATGCCAAGCCGCAAGATCGCGAGTGTGGGCGATATCATGTAAGTCAGAGACTAGCCCCTCCAGGCTCTCGCTAAATCCATTGTTATCAGTTACGCAGGAAGCCTTTATCTCAACTCTAAAAATGGGACGCAATGGTTCCTTCTCTTTGGGTCGATTGTTTCTGGGATGACAGATGGGTTGATGTACGCAGTCGAGGGTCCAATCATCACAGGTGGGTATGTGTGAGGCGTGAACTCGACGATCATGTCATTCATGTGTTTAAAACCAGCCTATCCCGAGCCCCATCGTAGGGGGCGTATGCTCGGCCTCTGGGTCTTCATGCGCAATGCCGCCCCAGTTATTGGTGGTGCTATCATTTTTGGGCTCAACGCCAAACTGGATTCGAGTGGCGGCGTTTCTCTTCGGACTTATCTTGTCATCATCGGCATCATGTGCGCTGGACCATTGATTGCGCTGCTGCTCTCGCCTCCAGAAAAGGTACAGAGGAAGGACGGTGTCAAAATCGTTTTCCGGAAGATGGGATGGGCTAGAACTATGTATGAATTTTATAAGGTCATAAGCTCACGCGACGTAAGTGTTTACCGTTGTTTCCATTTTATGTGCATTAATTTTCAACCCAAAAGATTCTCCTATTGTGCCCACTCTTTTTCACATCATGGTTCTACGGATCTTACATAGGTATGCTCTTCCAAACCCTACTACTTCCGGCTCTTCACCAGTTATTGCAGGAACCTTGCAAACACAATATTTCAATGTCCGCACCCGTGCCCTTTGTGCCCTCGTGACGCCATGGGGAGACATCGCCGGTGGATTCCTCATCGGATATTTCCTCGATCATGCGAAGCTCTCAGTCAAGCAGCGTGCTCGATGGAGCTTCGTCTCCTTGATGGTTCTGAACCTCGCGTTGTGGGTTTGGACAGCAATTGTTACGAAGCAGCTTGAGGACCAGAAACCCGTGATCGACTGGACTTCTGGATCTATGTTTGGCAAGACATTTTCCCTATTCATTTTGTTTGAATTTGCGACAATGGCAACGCAGACCAGCTTGTATTGGATTATCAGTCATAGTAAGCGCAATTGACCTACATATATCTAGCAAGGCGAAAAATTGAAGTACACCACCAGTGTCAGATGATTTCATCGTCTTGTCTTACATGACTGGAACTCTGCGCGGTGTGGAGTGCGCTGGGCAAGCTGTCGCATACGGAATAAAATCCAGCGATACAACGGATTGGATATCCATTGGGTTAAATGTCGGCCTCAGTACGTGGGAGATTATTTTATTCATTAAAGATTCTAATACTGGTACAGTCGTTCTTTCCCTGCCTTTTGCTTGGGTCACAATACGCAAAATTGGCGTACAAGGGTTTGAGAAGATAAACTTCAGCGACAACCAACCTGACGAGAAGGCGAAGGTGAAAGGGTCTGAAGAAGGTAGTATTACACCTGACTCCAAGAGCTTGTCTTGAATGCTGTGTACCTTGTGTATGAACCGGTATGTTACGAGAAAACTATGAATTCAACTAGGTCTCCCAACATAATACACAATGGAGAACACCGTAGCATGGGACGCTCAAAAGTGAACGGTTCTGGAACAAAGACAGGTGACTCTGATTGCTAAACAAGGAAACTTTCTAGACTTTTCTAGCAAGCTGTGGTTTCCTGATAATCCTACTCATTAGGCCCCACAACCCTGCTTACTCATCCGAAGACAGGAGTGACTTCTAGAACGTGCTGTGGTTACGTCGAGCTACATGGGCCTCTGACTTATAAGAGGGAGGGTTTCAGTACTGCGAGCCTCAGACAAGTATCAAGCAGACTTAAGCAACCGACTCGACTCTAATCTCTTACCTAGCTCTCTAATCTCTAATTTACCAACATGTCCAACAGCTCTGTCTGGTTCTACGAGCCCTTCTACGACATTGACCGCTTCTTCGACGAGGCGTTCAACGTCTTCAATCAACGCCTTACGAATGGCGGTCAGGTCCAACGTCGTGTCACTGACGGAGGCGATGGCAACTCCATCAGGTCCTTGAAACCTCGGTATGTATTCTTTTTCTTGAAATGCTTGAATGACAACTTACAGTAAGGTGCAGAATGGACCTTCACGAGGACACTAGCAAGAATGTTGTCACCGCGACATTCGAGCTCCCTGGCTTGAAGAAGGAGGATGTGAACATCGAGCTGCAGAACAATCGCCTCACAATCTCGGGTGAAAGCACCATTTCATCTACTCACGACCAGAGTGGATATGCAGTTCGCGAGAGGCGATTCGGGAAGTTCTCCAGAACACTCCAGCTTCCCGAGGGGATCAAGGTATGTACATTCCCTTACATGTCTGCGGTTCTGAATAGCCTTACTGACTGTTGACGTGAACAGCCTGAGGAGATCAAGGCTTCAATGGAGAACGGCGTTTTGACTGTTACCTTCCCCAAGACTTCTCCGGAGCTTGCGCCGAAGAGGATTGCACTTCTCTAAGCGGGGATCTCTAGGGAATGGTAGTAGTTGATATCACGAACAGTCACGATTAATGTGTAATCTATGCTTTCGGTACTCAGACAGTAGTTACTTGACAATCATGTGCCAATGAATGTACTTCGCTGTATCTTGAATGATTGTCTCGCGCGATCAATCCACTTGTTCCGCCTAATGTGATCTCGGATATGGCAAAGCTGGTGAGAACCCCGGTCTTGTATGTTAAGCCGTTCCATCCCTCGGAAAGACGATACCCATTCAACAAAACTGGGAAACACCAATAAAGTGGAAACAATGGCAATCAGAGCTAGACGCGTATTCGTGAAATCTGGATCCAGCTTCTAACCAATATGACTGGCCCGCTGCATCTCTGACATAGGATTAAATTATTGAATAGCACATACGAAACAATTTGGTGCTTTATGGAAACATTCCGCGCCGACGTAATGTATATCTACTGACGACTACTGCCTCGTCTAAAGTTATC
Source organism: Podaxis rugospora (assembly GCA_018524415.1). Classification (NCBI taxonomy): domain Eukaryota; kingdom Fungi; phylum Basidiomycota; class Agaricomycetes; order Agaricales; family Agaricaceae; genus Podaxis; species Podaxis rugospora. Next base: position 80,392 of record JAEUWL010000096.1, read on the forward strand.
TAGCAGAGTCTGTTCATCCGCCCACGTCTGATAGACTCATATCAACCAAAAATTAGTTCCACCTTCACCTATGAGCCCTTCTGTGATCTTGATCGCTTATGAACGAAGCTCCTTCCTCCCGCTTCTTGACCCATGGCTCCGCCAGATTCAGAGCCAAGACAAGGATAGCCCACCAGGTGCTCTAAAAACCCGCCGTCCACGGCGAGTATCGATATATACGGTTCCGCACGCACGCGCTAATGACATACACAGAATGGATCTGCATGAGGGTACCGACAGGAACTTTGCTACTGCCGACTTTGAGCTTCCAGGTTTGAAAAAGAATGACGTCTGGATCGACGTTAACAACAACCGCCTCACCGTCCAAGGTGAAAGCAAAATATCGAAAGACTATGATGACCATGGCTGGGCTGTCTGCGAACGGGGCTTCGGTAAGTTTTCTCGAACTTTGCAGTTGGTGCAGGGGGTCAAGGTATACTATCCGGATTCCGTATATGCTTCCCCTCCGAGATCTGACGTCACCGCGTTTATTTATAGGATGACCAAATCAGGGCCCCGCATGGATAATGGCATCGTCACTGTCACCGAAGAAGGTCGCTATTAACTAGGGGTCGTTGGCTATATTAGTGGAATATCGAGTATAGCCATGCATCCACAGGCTTGTCGCGTGTTGTAACCACTGTGACTTTGAACAACATTCACGCCAGCTTGCAGCCTTTATCGAGGGAATTGCTTCGATCAGCTGGATCAATCAAAAATCATGTTTTCGGGCTGGATTGATGTGATGGTTTGCCTGAGACAATCAGTGCAAGGCTTGGCTGGCTGGCGAATTTCTCCTCGAACACATTGTCCTACCATCATGTTTAACAGCACCCCGAAATGGAAGGAGAGACTGGCTATAATTTTGGCGGAAGGACGACCCACTTCTACATCTTTTCTTCTATCCCTATTATCTACTCAGACACTCTACCCGGCTGTCGTCACGCATGTTTCAGAACCCAAGGAATTTCAGGCCCGGTAAACCCGCCCTTGTTACTGACCCAGCGGTATGATCACTCACATGCAACTCAAGCTGATGAACATCCAACTGTGTTATGCAACGGCTTCGCAAGGGTCGATGAGAGGGTAGCCCCCTTCGTACATCACCCCCAATATCGGCGTCCCTCTTTTCCTGGTTATGTCCACTCAAGTCCAGGCTATTACTATCCGGAGTACTACCCCCCTCCTTGTGGCTCGCCTATAGGCACTATATGGCTCTATAGACCCGTCTACTCGCACACCTCATCTCCTCAAAGCACTCTGTGTTCTACGTCTAACTCTCGGAGTTCTCAACCATGCTTTTCGACTTGTGCACGAGGTCACTCTAATACCACGGTGTGGAAGCGCTTCGTTGAATATCCCTCGGATATTGCACTACATCGTCAACTACGATGGCACCATACCTGGACATCAACATGCTCTGGAATTATCTGGGACATCACTCGTCCACCTTCTGCATCCATGACTCGCACAGAACGCCTTGCGATAGTGAAACCGGACCTGAGTGTTCCTGCAACAGAAAAGGCTGTCGAGCAATTTGAGCTGTGGACTGACCATGCCATTCTCGCCTGTTATATGCGTAAGTGGGGACCTGTCCAAGTTCCAAAGAATCCCACTGTCTTGGACCTTCTCGAGGCGATATATACATATTTGAATACACCCTTGACGGAGGAGGATCTCAATTTTATCCGTTCCACACCACAGAACATCAAGTTATTGCAGGATGCTCACAAAGAACGAATCAAGGATGGATTCGACGCTATATTTGAAGTTGCGATCAAAGGTCCGTTCAGGAGATCGGATGTCGTCGGCGGACATCGTCGCTTTCAAGGTATTCGAGCAGTGAAGATGGGCGATGGGACGAACCGGCTGTATTTCAACCTTGGCCCTGGACCTGTCCCTCGCCTTTGAACCCCGCGTGCTCTGCAGCTCTCCATCATTCTGGGCCCGGTATCTATCCATTACAAATGGCATCGCGTCCCGATCCTTCGTCCACTGGGACCGCTCGTGCATCGTTGTTCTACAGCCCGCCTCTCTATCGTATATGCGCGCATTCCAATTTTTATCATATCGACCGCTTGTAATCACAATTCATTATTCTATATCCGATACCCAATAGGCATGTCCATAAAATAATTGATAACCGGCCCAGCGTATCTTCTAGCGCTATGGATGAACAACACGCGTTAATAGCTCCTATCCTACACTACCATGTACAAGCACAGTGAAACTCGATACATCTTGATCGGTTGAAGCTTTATTTCAACAATCTAGATAGTAGTTAAAGATTATCTGTTATCAACAATCGACTCTTCCGAGCACGTGTGTGTGACGCAATTCAAGCTGTTAATCTTTAACATCCATTAGTACCCACACCCCATACGCCCCGACGCGTACACCACTCATGGCATCAAAGGACATGTCAAAGGAACCGGACGAGGACGTTCCTCCAGCGCAGGAGCACGAGGAGGAGGAAGAGGAGCAAACAGATTCCGACGACGAAGCACACGACCTTGATCAGGTGGTAGGGTCCTCTGCAGGCGCCAGCGGCTCGAGCATCAAGAAAAAGAAGTCCAAGGCAGCTAGGGTTCTCAGCGTGTTGAAGGGAAAATCCAAGATACCGGATGAAGTTGTAAATCAAGTGTTGAACAAGGTCAAGGCGCAGGGGAGCGTTCCCGAAGTAGACTTGACGATGGAGAATATTAGGGAGGTGCTGGAACAGCTGAAGATCATGGATGTTGCCAAGGGCAAGGCGGGGATTGGGGGATTCAATAAGAAGGACATGGGAGAGCACAAGGTCAGTTGTGGTGACTTGTTCTAACTTTTTGGAGATTGATGTAGGATATACGGGCAGTTCTGGGGAACGCAACCTGTGCCACAACCTGGTCTGCATGTCCTCGGTTTTCTCAATATAAAACCATGACTGATGTATGGGCTATGGTAGGCGAGGGACCTCCTGTCGATGATGGATATATTGAACCTTCGAAGCCGAGGGAAGAAGTTCGCCAAGAGCCATACCCACTTCACAAAGATTTTGAATGGGCTATCTTGGATATTAGCGACCCTAAACAGGTCAGTTCAATTTTACTCCTTCAGGTGGCTGGCTTCGAGTGACATGCCTTTCCAGTGCAAAGAAGTCTACGATCTACTGTCAGCAAACTATGTGGAGGATGATCAAGCGAGCTTCAGGTTCCAATACACCGCAGAGTTCCTACAATGGTACGAGTTATGCACCGCCTTGCACCAAACGCTCAAACGTTTCACCTATTATAGGGCTCTTATGCCTCCAGGTTACCACAAGGAGTGGCATATTGGTGTTCGCGTGGCTGCCACAAAGAAGCTTGTGGCGTTCATCTCTGGTGTGCCAGTGACTCTTCGAGTCCGCGAGAAGTACGTGTTCACTTAATTGTCATATGAGATACTCCCTAATCATCATATACAGCGTGATCAGTGCAACGGAAATCAACTACCTCTGCGTGCATAAACGACTACGATCAAAACGATTGGCGCCTGTGCTCATCAAAGAGGTCACCCGCCAGACCCACCTGAAGGGTATCTTCCAAGCGATTTATACCGCTGGAGTCGTCATTCCGACACCAGTATCGACATGCAGGTTTGGGCACTCTTGACTGACTTCACTTCCGGTCTCCTCATCTTTTACATAGGTACTTCCATCGTTCTTTGAATGTCCCCAAACTCGTGGATATTGGTTTCTGTTTTGTGCCCCGGAACATGACACAAGCCCGCATGATCCGCTTGAACGCGGTACCCGCAACGACAGCCCTCCCAGGTCTACGAGAAATGGAAGAGCAAGATGTTCTACAGGTTGCTAGTCTCTTCACAAAATACATGAGACGCTTTGAGATGGTGCCGATCTACGATGTAGATGAAATTCAACATCAATTCTTAAGCGGGAGGGGGCAGGGGAACATTGGCGATGGCGGACAGGGGAGACGGAAGGGCCAAGTAACATGGGCATACGTTGTCGAAGTAAGCATTTTGCCTGCTGAACGTTTTTCTGTGTTGTTCAAATCTACTTGGCAGGATGCTGGAACTCACCAAATTACCGACTTCTTTTCCTTCTACTCCCTCCCATCGATGGTTATCGGTAATCAGAAGTATCCCTTCCTCGAAGCCGCATATCTTTACTACTATGCAACGGACGTCGCGTTCGAACAGAACGCAGAGGAAGACGGGCGATTGAAACGGCGTGTGCAGGCTTTGATTAACGATGCCTTCGTTATTGCCAACAATGCCAAGTTCGACGTTTTCAATGCTTTGACGTTGATGGATAACGTACCTGTGCTCCAAGATCTCAAGGTATATTGTAATGAATTTTCGCTGAGGATATTCTGCTGACAAAGTCTTGTAGTTTGGACCTGGTGATGGTTTCTTGAATTTTTATCTTTACAATTGGAGGACGGCCCCTCTGGCAGGTATGGTTGCGGAGGGAGACGTCCCAGCCGGTAAAGGGATTGGTGTTGTCATGCTCTGAAGTCCTCTGGAGTCTTACGGGTCTCTGTACGTTGTCGGGTTTCACATACATACAGTTGTGCATTCATGGAAGAATAGTAGTACATGTGGTCCAAAGTCGCGGTTACAATCCAAGGGAGACGTTCTAGTTAAGACCTTCCTCCTAGATTCATTCATCGTCGCTGATCATGATCACATCGTCATCTTCATCGACGCCGAAATCAGGCGTGGGACTCCGCTCTTTTGGTGGTTCTTTCTTGTTGCGGTTCCGTGGCTTCGGGACGGGTGCGCCGCCGACACCAACAGCAACGTTCTTTGAGCCGAGGGCCTGGCCACCATTGCCCCAGTTATATGAGCTTGTCGTGGCCTTCTCTTTGCCCTTTTCCGATGATGAGGGTTGTGATGTATCAAGTGTCCGCCCGGTGAGTGTTCGACCAGCACCACCGAACGACTGGGGAGGTGACTATCGGTTAAGAAGAGACGTACTTAGAATTCTAGGATTGAACTGAGAAGAGTGAAACTAACCTTTGGACCCAACTCAGGAGAACCGGGAGGTGGAGACGGAGGCGTATACGGTGTAACGTTGAAACCGAAGAAGAGCTGACCAAAAGGCAAGTTCAATGCGGCTGGGACTTTGTTTTCTGACTCCAGCATGTCGTTGTTCACGATACGTCGTTTACTGAGAGGTTCAGTTGGTTGTTTCTAGGGGTGTGGCTATCAGATGCACGTACTCGGTACGATAGATCTTGCTGCCCTCTGCCACCTCTTCGGCTTTTCTGTGACTTATGCCCTTTCCTTTCGTCTTCCTACCTGCCAAAGTTTCACCCTTCCCCTTGAAACTCTCCCAATGATCACCACCCTTGCTCACGGTCGTCTGACCTGCGCTGGAGCCAGTAAATGCACCAGCCATGGAGGATCCAGGTCTCGACGAACCAGGAGAATGAGAGTTCAGGTCGATCTTGAGTTTGGAGGCCATGGTCGACAGAGGCGCGGCCTTTGGACGCTCGGGCTCAACATAGCCAACAGGAGCGGCAAAGTCTACTTCAAGATCCGTATCCAAGACACTGATACCTTCACCTCCAGGTTTCGTTTCCATTACGAGCAGACCGAAGACAATGGAATTGTAGCAGATCTCGATGATATCACCTTGTGTTAGCGCTGAGAAGTTGCGCAGCGCTTGTTCGAGTCTAACGAGTCATTCTGAGTGTAGTTGTAATAGAATATGTTGTTGTACATACACCGCCTTGGGGTCTGAAATCTCCAAGAAATGCACTGTCTGGGCTTGTAGTTTGACAAACTTGCCCTTGGGGAGTTGAGTTCCGGTGATACGGATGAGATCTCCCTCTTCGAGTCGAAGAGTTTTCATCATCCAGTATGGGAGATGCACGACACCCTCCTCTGCAATGAATTCAAGGACGCCGGCATGCGTGGATGCTGCTGGATTGCTTGGGTTCCGGAGTTGGAATGTCCATGGCGATTCAATTTCGAGACTGGTTAGACTTGCGAGGGCGGATGGTGGCATGATAACTACCGAAGACGTCAACGAAGGAGTCGGAAGGAGAACGGGTAACACGGCGTACTTTTGCCACCGTAAGAAACATTATCTCGCTGTCTGCCTGGGAGCATGGCTACGCTATATGCCTTGAGATATTCATCGTAGGATCTTGGGTTTCTATGTGTTCTTCCAAGACCATATGCACCGGGAAAACCGCTACTCGGACATTAATAACGATATGAGAGGGCAGAGTGGAGTGCTGTACCCAGTAAACTGAGCAAGTAGGCCATTAGGTCCATTCGGACCACCAATCTGAGCACAAGTTAGCACGTTTAATAAGTAAGCAGTGAAAGACACACAAAATCCATGTTTATGACAAGAAGCTGAGGGAAGGAAGCGAGGAGGACAGGAGGAACACTCGCAATTATGAACGAACGCGCAATCCGACCCGTCACATCTGTGACGTACCTCCCACCATATTTGGTGTCCATCATATATTCGACCCATTTACCTTGTCGACAACCTTTATTTCTTTTCTATCTTTCCTGAATCCCCACTTCATGGCTTCAACACAACCTACACAGGCTCAACAGGGCGTCACAAAGAACCTGTCTGGCTCTAATGCCGCTTTTAAAGACAAGGTGAGCTTTGCTAAAGATTAGACGAGATGATCAGTTGCTTTAACGCATGTTGCAGGGCAAGCCTATGGAGCTGCGGTTGTCGAACATGGTTGCAGCCAAAGGTTGGACTTATTCCCGCTACCAGGAGGCTATGGATACTGATATAAACTTGATGAAGCCATCAGTGATGCTGTCCGAACATCATTGGGCCCCCGAGGCATGGATAAGATGGTATGTTTTGGTTGCCCTGATCACTCATTTAGGTGGGCTTATCTATAAATTGGCTATAGATTCAAACTTCGAAAGGAGAGACTATTATCACCAACGATGGCGCCACCATCCTCAAAAGTATCCAGGCCCTTCATCCTGCGGCCAAGATGGTAGCTTTTTCCACTTTTTCGTCCTCTCGTAAATCTTACCTATCTAGTAGCTCGTGGACCTCTCTGCTGCTCAAGACGTGGAAGCTGGGGATGGCACCACATCTGTCGTTGTTCTCGCTGGAAGTTTCCTCGGTGCTGCGGAAAAGATGTTACAAAAGGGCATTCATCCTACTATCATCGCGGAGGCTTTCTTGAAAGCTTCGGCCAAGGCCGTTGAATACCTGACAGAAATGTCGACACCCGTGGACTTGAACGATAAGGGATCACTGTTACGCGCTGCTAGCACGTCCCTAAACTCCAAGGTATTGGATCTAAGCCCTAACTTTTACGCTGTTAATTGAAATCCGCCTCAGATCGTGTCCCAATATTCGTCCACATTGGCACCCATCGCCGTTGCTGCAGTTACACGCCTTGTGACACCGACTTCTTCGAACGTTGATCTCCGGGATATCAGGGTTGTCAAAAAGGTTGGAGGTACCATTGAGGATACCGAACTCGTCGATGGTGTCGTTCTCAACCAAAATGTCGTCGTGTCTGCCGGAGGTCCTACAAGAATGGAGAAAGCCAAGATTGCCATTATCCAATTTCAACTTAGCGCTCCTAAGCCAGACGTATGTCCCTTCGGTCCGCCCTTTGACATATCATGCCTCATTTTTTCTTAGATGGACAACACAGTTGTGATCAATGACTACCGCCAGATGGATAAAGTCATCAAGGAAGGCCGCCAATACATTCTCAACCTCTGCAAACGCATCAAAAAGGCCAACTGTAACGTTCTCCTCATTCAAAAATCAATTCTTCGCGACGCTGTCGACGATGTCTCCCTCAACTTCCTCAAACGCCTTAACATTCTTGTTGTAAAAGATGTCGAACGTGACGAGATCGACTTCCTATCAAAAAGTCTCGGGTGCAAGCCCGTCGCCGATATCGAAGCCTTCACAGAAGACAAGCTTGGGTATGCGGACTTGGTTGAGGAGAGCAGCGAATCAGGTGTCAAAGTCGTCAAGATCACCGGCATCAAGAATAGAGGAAGGACGGTCAGCATCCTTGCCATGGGTGCTAACAACCTTGTTGTGGAGGAATGTGAACGTAGTTTGCACGATGCTCTTGGCGTTGTTCGCTGTCTCGTCAAGAAACGGTCAGTCAACTCTCCAATTCCCCCAGGTCCGCTTGCTAACTACATAGTTCAGTGCTCTCATCGGCGGTGGCGGTGCACCAGAAATCCATGTTTCACGTCTCCTTTCACAGTATGCGCAAACCCTCAAAGGCATGGAAGCATATTGTATCCAGGCATACGCCGAAGCTCTGGAAGTTATTCCAACTACACTGGCAGAAAATGCTGGCCTCAACCCTATCGCCATCGTAACTGAACTCCGGAATCGCCACGCCCTTGGAGATCGCAATGCTGGCATAAATGTCCGCAAGGTCGGTATCGTGACTCGTGTCCGCTGTCTACCACCGCACCGCTCACTATGTCACTCAGGGACTTATTTCTAATATCTTGGAAGAGGACGTCGTGCAGCCACTGCTTGTTTCAACGAGTGCAGTCGAACTCGCGACAGAGACTGTTTGCCTGTTACTCAAGATCGATGACTACGTGCAAGCACGGTGAAGCTGGGAAGATTGAATACAGCATTAGAGTACCAGTATATGCATAATGAAAAACAACAGGCATTCCCTTCTTTAAGCAATCTGAGGCACCACTCTTTCCCCACCAGTAACACACTTTGTTCGATATCCAGTGTTGGTGTTGAACGCTGAATTGTAAACATGGTCCCATGTTTACGACCGTTTATACTGACAAACGACTGACGATCAACGATCGTACTGATCTCAGGATGACGACTAATTATAACTATCCTCTTCGTGGGGGGATATAAAAGGCTGTCATATCTCGAATGATGGACATTATTTCCTTTCCCCCGTCTTTCTTACTTGCTTCACTCTTCGTATACGCGTGTACACATACAAAACCAACCGAGACTTCGAGTCTGTTCACCTTGTGTGATTGTGAGTCTTATCTTTTATCTAGTGAAGCCTCGCGGACACCTCTGCGGGCTTACACTTTTTTTTGAACCCGCTTGAAGTCTACAACGCCCGTCGAACGCCAAGCTGGGTAACGAAGACCACGTTCCCAGGCCTAAGAACCGTCTTCAGCTCTTACGCGATCAGGTTCTTCTCACTGTTTCTTCCTTTACTGTCCCTTTCGACTGACGATGATGATGAAGGGTACTTCGTCCTCTGTGGAGAATACCCCTACAACGACTCCATCGAACAAACCGCATATAATCTCCACGAGTCCGCTGTCACCGCTGTCACCGCTTCCGACGCATACATCCCCTGTTCCGACGCATACATCCCCTGTTCTGACGCATACACCCCCTGTTCTGACGCATTCATCCCCTGCGCATTCATCCCCTGTTCCGACGCATACATCCCCTGTTCTGACGCATACACCCACATCGTCTTCTTCTGAATCCGACGACGACATGGGCAACGATATTCGCACGACGACTTCTTCTGGTGTCATCATTAATGGCGCAAAGGGTGGTCTTCCCTTCCTCAAGGGGGAAACCTTTACTGCTCATCAACTTAAGGACGTTCAGAAACTCGCAACCAATGTTTTCGATTCGCTTGACAAACCTATCACTGAGGCCGCCAAGATTGCCAAGTTCATGCGCTGTTTCGAGTCCCACCGAATTGAACAGTGGCGCGAGGTTCACCGCGAGAAACATGCTAGCCTTACATTCGCTCAGTTCAACGACGAACTTCGCGATTACTTTTTGCCCAAGGGCTGGCACTCCAAGATCAAGCAGCAGATCATGTCTACTCTCATGCCGTCCTCTGCCCGTTTCGTTGAGTGGGCTCTGGAATTGCAGTCTAGGAATGCGGCACTTGTTGGCACCTCATCTCACATTTCAGACGCATCTATGCGTGACACCTTGTCGACAAACGTTCTTCAGAGCCTCTGTATTGTTGCGGAGGGCCGGGGTGTAAACGAGATTACCGAATTCATGGAATGGTTCAATGCCATGGCTGAGGCTGATGAGGAACGCTTGCGCGAATTGGCTCTTGTGAAGGCTCAGGTCCAAGAGGTTGAGGCCGAGCGACTTCGTATGACTGCCTTGGCTACGAAACGTTCTTATACTGCGCCGGGGGCGCCTGGTTACACTGCTCCAAGCACTGCTGGGTCTTCTGGGTTTTCGTCTGCAGTTCCGTATGTTGCCCCCCCGGGGGGAAACCCTCCTAAGTTGACCGATTTGGAATGGCACATATTGCGTGTCTACTCTGGATGTTATTCTTGCCGTCGCCCCTTGGTGGACCATCATTCCAAGGACTGCCGTGAGCCAAAGCCGTCTCGTAATGGTTATCAAGCAGTCCGTGTCCCTTCACAGAAGGCTATCACCGAATTCTACACCAAACGTAACCTCCCGGTTCCTGTCGCCCCGGACTTTGCGAGCTTGCCCCCTCGTCCTGCTAAGAAGGCGAGGACTGAGGCTCCAACTCCGTCGGCCACCATTGCTGCTGTACAAGACAACGCTGCTTCAGGCGAGAAGAGTTTCCTTGTTGGAGATACCAGCGGAGACAGCATTCTTGCGGCCATTGATGCTGGGGATACCTCGACGGAGGGCGTCTGTAAGACTCCCCATCTATTCTGGGATTGTAAATTGACAGGACCGAATACAGAATTCCCCATGCACTGTCAAGCCTTAATCAATAGTGGTGCACACATCATCTTAATCAGCTCAAAACTTGTCTCGCATCTTGGACTTCCTGTTCATCGTCTCCGTTCTCCATTTTCCATTAAAGGTGCCCTTGAGGGTACAGATAAACAGTTGCAACACTACGTTAGAATCACATTAATGTCTGAAGATTTGCAGTATACTTCTCGTACAGTAGACGCCATTGTTGTCAATGACTTAGCGGCACCCATAATCCTTGGGATGCCTTTCTTGTCACAGAATCATATTGTCATTGACCATAAAAATCGCATCGTTACGGACATGAATGAGAATTATAATCTGATGGGTACAAATCCACCACCGAAATGTCGTAGCAAACGTTCCTTACAGGATGTAAGGAATGACAGACGTCGTTCAGCGGAAACGTCACACCGTTACCGCCGTGAGCTTTTAACTGAACTTAAGGAACGCCTTGTCCAAACTCGGAAACGTTTGGATACAGAGGCCACAGTGGAGATGACGAACCGTGTTGTTGTTGCCATGATATCAGATAGGATCACAAGTATGGAGATGGCTTCCCTTCTTAAACAGAAGGAAGGTGAACTGATAGACGAATTTCATTCTGTGTTTGATGAGATTCCTCATGTGAAGGACTTACCTGATGACATTACAGCCAGCATCACATTAAAAGATGCGAACCGAATGATTGCAACTAGGTCATATTCATGTCCTCGTAAATTCAAGGAGGCATGGAAGACATTGTTAGATCAGCATCTAAAGGCCGGCCGCATCCGCCCATCTTCTTCCCAACATGCTTCTCCCGCTTTTATTATACCGAAAGCAGACCCTTCCGCTCTACCACGTTGGGTCAATGACTATCGCCAGTTAAATAAAAATACTGTTCCTGACAACCATCCACTCCCTCGGATTGATGAGATCCTGGCTGATTGTGCGAAAGGAAAAATATGGGCTACTATTGACATGACTAATGCATTCTTTCAAACGAAGATGAGAGAATCTGATATTCCATTGACAGCCGTCTCTACCCCTTTCGGGTTGTATGAGTGGAATGTGATGCCGATGGGGCTAAGAAATGCTCCTGCTATCCATCAGCACCATATTACACAAGCATTGCAGAAGTATATCGGCAAGATTTGCCATGTTTACTTGGACGATATCATTATATGGTCGAATTCTATTGACGAGCATGTCCATAATGTTCGCCTGATATTACAGGCTCTCAAAGATGCTAGCCTTTATTGTAACTTGAAAAAGACTAAGCTCTTTTGCCTCGAAGTGGATTTCTTGGGGCATCACATCAGCCGCCGAGGTATTGAACCTGATGAAAAGAAAATTGACCGCATTTTGTCATGGCCAGTACCAAAGAGCGCAAAAGATGTACGACGTTTTTTGGGGCTTGTGCGTTACATTGCTGTTTTTCTTCCGAACCTGGCAGCACATACATTTTTGTTGACAAAAATGACGGAAAAGCATTGTGACTATGACTTCCCACAGTGGACAGATGAACACCAAAAGGCATTCGATGCAATCAAACAGATTGTCCTTAGTAGTGACTGTCTCACTGTTATCGATTATTCTAAAATGCCTGAATACCACATTTTTGTTACCACAGATGCTTCTGATGTGCGTAGCGGCACTGTCTTGAGTTTTGGCAAGACGTGGGAGTCTGCGAAGCCAGTTGCCTTTGAGTCAAAGACATTCAAACATGCAGAGTTAAATTACCCTGTTCATGAGAAGGAGTTATTCGCCATTGTTCGTGCATTGGAAAAATGGAGATCCGACCTCATTGGGGTACCATTTACTGTGGTCACTGATCATCGCACCTTAGAGTGTTTCCAGACTCAGAAGCACCTGTCTCGGCGACAGGCTCGCTGGATGGAATTTATGCAACAATATGATTTCGATATCGTGTATGTACAAGGTGATGCGAATACAGTAGCGGATGCACTTTCGCGCACTGATTTTCCTGAAGCATCGGAGGAACAGGAGGCATTCCACATGTCCCATTATGACCGTGTGGATGAGTTAGAGGGGCCAGTGTGTTCCGTCCTTTCAGCACAGGCTGATCACTGGTGTCAGGTGAAGGAATTGTGCAACATCGAGGATGAATTTGAAGGGGCGGCTACAACGCTGTGTGTCTCCGCTGATGATGAATTGCGGACGGCGATACTGGAAGGTTATGCCACAGATTCCTTTTGTAAACAAGCTCTGGAATCATGGCAGTCAATCGAGGGTATGGAGTTGAAAGGCGACCTTCTCTTCTTTGAGGGCCGCCTCGTGATCCCTCGAGTTGGAACAGTCCGTGAAACCATCTATGCGCTGGCACATGATGCACTGGGACATTTCGGATTTGACAAGTCTTATGCCGCACTCCGAGATTCGTTCTATTGGCAAAATATGAGAACTGATCTCGAAAAGATGTATATACCTGGGTGTGTCGACTGTCAACGGAACAAGGCATCGACAAGGAAACCATTCGGCCCATTGCACCCCTTGCCTGTCCCCCAGGAGCGTTTCACTGCCGTTGCAATGGATTTTGTCGGTCCTCTGCCGGTCGACAATGGTTTTGATTGTATCCTGACAATGACCGATCGGTTGGGTGCTGATATCCGACTCATACCGACGACCATGAAAGCAACGGCTGAGGAAGTGGCTCGGCTGTTCTTTGACTATTGGTATTCGGAGAATGGGCTCCCACTGGAAATTGTGTCAGACAGAGACAAATTGTTCGTCTCCAGGTTCTGGCAACAATTACACGAGCTTACCGGTGTTAAATTGAAAATGTCAACAGCCTTCCACCCGCAGACAGACGGCGCGAGTGAAAGGACAAACAAGACTTTAAATCAGTTATTGCGTTACCACATTGATCGCAATCAGAAAGGTTGGGTTGCAGCCTTACCTCGCGTGCGGTTTGCCATGATGAACACGGTGAATGCCTCCACAGGGTACAGTGGTTTCCAGCTGCGTTTGGGGATCGCTCCTCGCATCGTGCCTCCCCTGGTGGAGACGGATCCTGTCACGAAAGAGACACCTGAAGAGTTCTTGAAACGTTTACAAACCGACGTTGCCACAGCGCGTGACAACCTTCTTGGAGCGAAGATTGCACAGGCTGCCCAAGCGAATAAAGATCGTGATACATCTTTTCCCTTCGGGATTGGTCAAAAGGTCCTCATCTCGACAGAGAACGCTCGGAAGGAGAGATTGGGGGCCGGAGATGATCTTGCCACGAAATTGATGCCGAAATTCGAGGGACCATATCCAGTGGTGAAGATCGATTCGGATCATTTCACGGTAACTGTGAATTACAATGACCTGCGCAGTGGTACAGTTCTACGAACCTTCCATGCTTCTCAAGTCAAACCATTCCACGAAAATAATGATTCCGCCTTTCCTACCCGTGCTGTTTCACTGCCGGATCCTGTTGTAATGAAGGACGGCTCTCACGAATATGTTGTCGAAAGAATTTTGGCACGGAGGAAAGTCGGCCGTGGTTGGCGTTATTTAATTAAATGGAAAGATTTCCCGGATTCACACAACGAATGGGTGCCCGGTAGCGAAGTAAAAGATCTCGAGGCACTTGACGTGTTCCTCGCTGAGAATGGCTTAATGGTATAAGAGTCATTTTCCTTTCCTTCCTGCCTGCGGTAGCTTTTTCCCTATGCATAGGGTTTTTTGAGGCACCCGTGTACGGATTTTAGATACATTGTATGTCCTTTTTTTTCTTTTTCTGGGTGGGGAGGAGTGTAAACATGGTCCCATGTTTACGACCGTTTATACTGACAAACGACTGACGATCAACGATCGTACTGATCTCAGGATGACGACTAATTATAACTATCCTCTTCGTGGGGGGATATAAAAGGCTGTCATATCTCGAATGATGGACATTATTTCCTTTCCCCCGTCTTTCTTACTTGCTTCACTCTTCGTATACGCGTGTACACATACAAAACCAACCGAGACTTCGAGTCTGTTCACCTTGTGTGATTGTGAGTCTTATCTTTTATCTAGTGAAGCCTCGCGGACACCTCTGCGGGCTTACATGAATGTCGAGTAGAGATATCTTGGGAATGTTTCTGGTGGCATGTCCGAGCCGCAACGTGCACACTTTGAAACCTCGTTCCGGGTCATGCCTACTAGCCCAGGAGAGGATAAGTATATGCTATTACTCTTACCGAATTTGAGCTTTAGGTTTTGAGTTTAGCTCTGCGATAGAACAAAATATTCCGCCGGCGGCATTCTTCGCGATGTTCTCGGGCAGATGGCTCGATAGGAGAGTTGATAAGTATGCTACGGAGTAGCAAGACCTACTAATACACAAAAAGAAGGAGGCAGGGAACAAAGAATGAAGAAATATGCTCCGGTGGGTCCAGTGATACGCGGTCATCATCTGGGTCACTTGCGGAATGATCGGCCGCCTACATGACGACCTTGAACATAGACACTGAGTATGTTTCTATCATCTCCGCAGAACAAAAACCTCTCAAGGTTCTCTTCCAGTTTCTCCTTCTCCAGTTTCTTTCTCTTCTCGGGATCTCCTGCCCCTGCATTCGGGTCCAACTTTGCCTCCTTACCCCAAACACCTATCGCACCCGTGTCCTCTAGAACACTGACCACAAGCGCATCAAAACTTTTTCCTACGGAGAAGGAACCAACTTTGTTAGAGAGGTTGCACACTTTCGCTCCTCCAAGCGTGGCAAGATAAAACAGAGTTGGAATGGGGAGTTGGCGGTTGATAAACCTCTCTTTTCGCGTCGGATTTATCGGCGTCTCCACCGCCAAGATTTTTGAAGCTATGGATGCATCGCGGATCACGTTAAGCATCGACACGGCATAGCCACCAGATACATCCGTTCCGAGGCCGATCTAGGAGTCCGTAGTGATGAATAAATCGACACAGGAAAGATTGATAGTGCTACCTTCATTCCATGGTCCAGGTACCTTCCGATGGGCGCAACGCCACTCCTCAGGTTGAAGTTACTCGTCGGACAATGACTGACTCCTGCATCTCTCTTCTTGATCAACTCGATTTCGTCGTCCATCAAGTGGACGGCATGTCCCAAAATTGTGGTATCTCTGAGCAAGCCATGAGAATCATACACGTCGGCATACGACTTTGCTTTGGGGTATAATTCGAGTGTGCGCAATATTTCCGAAGGGTTCTCCGATATATGGGTCTGAATCTGTATGGTAGAATCTTGATGAGCGATATCACCGAGTCCTTCCAGAAGGTCGCTTGTACACGCGATCGCGAAACGGGGTGTTAAAATGGGTTGAACGAGAGGCTCCAGTGCGGGTGAACGGAGAGAACGGATATACTTGATGAGCTCCCTGGTCTCTTCAAGCGAGGTTTCCGCGTCCTTCTCCACGTAGTAATCTAGGTTGTCGCTCTTACGATCCATGTTGCATTTCTAACAAGGGAGGTTCAATATTAATGGTACCCTGAAGTACAGGTAACGACGCACCCCAACGAAAGCTCGCTGACCTAATGGCAATGGCTCGTCAGAAAATCGATGGCATATGTTGGATGCAAGAACGTCACTTACCGAGACCATTCGCAGTTTTCGCGAGAATCTTGGTAGCTTCGAGGTGAAGTGTACCATAGTAGCATGATGTCGTCGTCTGAGGCACGAAGCATAAACAAAATCCAATGGATCAACGAAGAATAACGCACACCGCAATCGAGTGACCGACGGACGACATCCGGATAGACCTCCTTCGCGTATTTTTCCTCTTTAAATTGAGCCTCTTTGGGGAATGTGACTTTCTCTAACCAGTCCAGGAGTTCGTACTGGCCGCCTCTGACAACATCGTTAACGCTTTCCCAAGACATCAGCGCTAGTGGAAAGAACAGACTTTCCGAGGTTAGGGTATTGTGGTGCATGCTGAGAGACGGCATTAAACCAGAGACAATCGTAATCGTGTAGCAGATATCCGTACCGTGTGGGTGTCTATGAAACCTGGAATGATAAATTCACCTTCCCGCAAGAACACGAATCCTGCGATGCAACGACCATTTGGAGCCTGCACCATTATCTCACCCCCCGGTATATTTATTTCTATATCTTCGGACATCCATATGATGTCGCCTGTCGGACCCACCATGAGTAAACACTTAGGGATTACATCCCATCGCCTTGGGTCAATCGGTGTAACGACACCACCGTAGAAAAAGGTTATAGGGCACGACATGGGTGTTGATGGGGAAGAGATGGTCGATGATAGGTGACAGATGAAGAGCGCTATGTGCAAGAATCTGACACGTTGCTGGCGGAACCTGTGAAGGTTCTTAAATCGGATCCCTTACATAGTCACACGAAGCCTCTTGGACTCGAGTTGGATCGGATCCCTGGTTCTGTCTTGTCGGTATCTTGGTCAAGCTGAGGTGGAGGTGTATGGAATGGGGAGTGTGCACATGTATGTAGGAATGAAAAACAGCAAAGCCAAAGGCACATTCATTCTATTTATAATGCACATTTCGTGCCGAATCAAGTAACTCACTCTAATCAAGTATTGTCAGTCGTCATTTCAAGTGTAGTATAGTCGCTTTGCGCCCAGCGTTTAGTGATACAGTTTATAACGATATTAAACTCTAAATTAAACATGCTATGAGATGGATGCGCAGATTGTATAATGATTCGACTACCTAGAGCAAAAAATGGGGAGGGGGGGAGGGTGTGATACCGCAAAGCACGTTGGGAGGTAGAGGTTGGGGTGGTGAGCGGTGGACCATGGAGGTAGGAATGGGAGTTGGGAAGAATAAGTGAGATATGTTTGCGTTTCAACCAGAAATTCGTTACATCGGTTGTCCCTTGTCACTCAGTAGTCGTCAGCAGACCGGGATTGGCACGGCGAAGGCGGGAGGTTGTCAATGTAATGTGCAGTCATATCGAAGAGTGTCCAGAGGAGCCCATGAGTAGTTATGCTTCGCAGGGCGCTGACGCCTAGGCCACGATATAACCTTCCGATACCTGCGAGGAGTGGTCTGGGATTGTTAGGATCGGGGCCTGTTGGATCAGGTGTGTGAGAGCCAGGAGAATACGAGGGGGAAGATGTGACAAACCGCGTAGCAATCTGTGAAGTGTTTCTAGAGGTCCGCGGTATTTTTCACCAGCCAGGGCACGTTGTTGAACTTTGGTTTTCACGCTATGACGCAGTCATTTTTCTGATCTACTCTGGGAAGAATGATACCCACACGTCCAATGGATAGATTAAAGCCCAAGAAGTCACCTGCATGTTTTTGTTGAACTGGCAACCGCATTAAACGAGAATAGAAAGAAACCTACACCCGAAACAGAACCGCAAATGAAAGGAACGAGTGAAGAATGAATAGGAAGCCAAGAAGGCGTCGGACCTTGTTCACCGGCTCTGTTTCGACCCAACAAATGCCGCATTCCATCATACTCGAAGAAATACAATGCGGTCCCAGCCGTGTCGCGAACTACATCACCATCAACATCGTTTCCCTAAAAGATGAAGCCAACTAGAATTAGTGACGTACTGAAATGGAGCCGAAAGCCCGTGTACAGTCCTCCCAACCCACTCGTCCTAAATATCTCCTTAACGGCTTCCACCGTCCCAGGCGGGCGGGCCAGAGCGATTCCTTTACTCGCGGCAATGCTATACTCCAACTGTCGTCGGACCTATAGTAACGGGAGAACCCAGTGAGTTCTTCGCCAAAGACAGGTTCAGGCCAGCGAGTAGAGGATAAAAATAACCTTCACGAGCTCGAAAGCTATTCAAACAGACAAACAGAAGTCAATGATCGAACGGCAAATTCGTTATGGAGCAGAGTTAGCAGGTGGGACTTACGTGCGCTCCCAAACGAGATCAAAGAGCCGGACATGGCGCCGCTTATGCCACCCGTTAGTGCTGCGTCGAGGATGCGTGGACGACAAAGGATATCGCGTTCCGCACAATACTCTTTCGTTCGCGAGTATATCGTGAAACTAGCTGCGCCTGAAGCCACAAATATAAAGATCAATCTGAGCAAATGTGAC
Organism: Podaxis rugospora; assembly: GCA_018524415.1. Classification (NCBI taxonomy): domain Eukaryota; kingdom Fungi; phylum Basidiomycota; class Agaricomycetes; order Agaricales; family Agaricaceae; genus Podaxis; species Podaxis rugospora. The sequence continues at coordinate 99,103 of JAEUWL010000096.1, forward strand.
AACAAAAACCAAACACCAAACACCACGCACGAACGAATGAGATAGTCATAAGCGGGATCCAGAGACCACGATAAAAGCCCATGATCCCCTCCTCTTTGTACACAAGGGCAGCGAGCCGCGGAATCGTTATCGAGCCCTTCGTTGTTTGCAGCCGCGACTTGATAGAATCAAGCTACACCACCACCATAAAAACGTCCATGCGGGAGCCGTACATAATTAGTACCGCATTCTGCTTCATGCAAGACCCGTATGGGAGGTGTGAATCAGACATACCGGGTACCCAGCGAATGTGGATATGTAGCTGGCTGATAGGGCGCAAACGACGGCTTTGTTGCCTGTAAAAGTGCTACATCTGAGTGTTCCGTGTTCCTTTGTAACACAAAAAAATGTAGGGATGAAAAGCGTACGTCGCAAGGCATCGTGGAGCACAGCTGGGTCATACAAAGGGTGGTTGGACGGCCTATACACCAAAAGCATCAACAAAAAAGGTTAGTGAAACGTGCAATCCATCGATGCTGGGCATAAAAGGGTATGGAGAGCATTCGGAGCAATTCGCCTCCCCCCGCAAGAAAAAAATGAGCACTGTACCTTTTTCCATCCATAGAGCGTGCTTACGGGCTGGGCACAAGAGTCCAGCTTCGTGCACCCGCACGAGGTGTTCGGAAACTAGCTGAGCGGAAGCCGAAAGGTTGAGTGAGAGGGAAAGAGAGGACAGTGGAGATTGAAGTGTAGGGACGAGAAGCAGGATTAGCGCCTCAAAATGCCGGATGTCCGAAGGACCCTGGCCGAACTGACGCTTTGCCTTTTCCGGTATCCCCGATCATCTCCCCCACAGAGATCGCCACATTCTCCTCAAAAGCCCCCCTCCGCAGCTATATATACAGACAGCCACGATATAGATATACACACAATCCCAATTGTTTTACATATATATAAAGTAGTATTTCTGCAATAAAACAATCAAAATCCGCCCAACCGCTTTTTCGCCGGTTTCTTCTTCGGCACAGAAGGTCGCCCACCATGAGGCCCTGGCAATATCTGGGTACTCGCCATGAACTGCTGTGATTGCTGAGAGTGATCCTGTGATGCCTGTGATTGAGACACCCCAATCCCAAATGGTTGCTGAGTCTGAGCACCAATCATCCCAGTGGGCCGAACAAATGCGTCTCTGGATTGTACAACCATAGGCGGTCGTTTGACGGAAGGCTGACTGACTGGAACAAAATTCGTATCAAAGCCACCTGAGGCTAATGCTTGAGACGGTACAACAGTGGGCGGTCTTTGAGAGTGGATTGGCTGTGACATGTTCGGCATTGTGTTCGCTCCTCTGAGCCGGAGATGGGTATTCGGTGGCGAAGCGGGTTCACCAGTGGTGTCGTATGGGTCTCGAAAGATATAATCCTTAGCTTTTGTACCCACTTCCCAATCTTTCAACAACAATCGCACGCCCATCGGAAGTGATACCTTCCTACCAGCTTCAGGTTTCTCTTCCAGTTCATTCTCTTCAGACTCATTATTCCTGTCATAATGAACTGCGGCCTTCGCCTTGACCACAGGCCGCAAGTACCCAAACTCCACCTCGGGAGGTTCGTCGGTATCATGACCACTAAGCGAGAGCGCCTCCGTCATCGTCTCCAGATCATTTCCCACTTCACGTGGTGGCACGAATGCAGACGGAGAATAAACGTCCCTTGAAAGTACCAGGTCTACAGCCAATTGCTCCCGGGCGTTGTTCTCTCGGCGTATTGACAAGGCCGTGCGATCGTCATCCTTGATCAAGTCGTATGAATGGAGTGATTCTGCAAGCTCTTTAACATTCACGTCTAGATCCAGGGAAGGGTCAATCCGATTTTGAATGTTGGCAATGTTGAGGTGCCATGGGACGCCTTTTCGCAAATCCTCAGTTGGGAATCTGTTTTGTGAGAGTGCTCGGAAGCCCCGGGTTGAGTTGATGAGACTGCCGGTTGTAAAGTCCGATCTGGAGGACTTGTTGGGATTTTCATGGGACCGAAATGCAATATCATAACTACAAGAAACGTGTCAACAAGCAAAGTTGGTGAGAGATGAAAAAACAAACACACCTTGTCACCATATGCTCCAGGGGAACATCATACGTTTGCCAAAACATCGGAAGTCGATCCATGACATCATAAAATTCTTCTGCTTGTTCTTCCTCTGCCTTTTCCTGCTCCTCAGCGTGTAATCGGAAAACATCTTTCCGTCCACGGTCAGCAAGAAAGCGTCAGTGAGGAACGATCGTGCTCACAGTCGTATGCAGGAAACAGATCCTTGAGGGCTTTGTCCTGATCGCCGTACCTCTCCAGGTCAGTCTCCGCACTCCCAACCCTCTTTCCGAGCTCCTTAACTGCGTCCGATTCCTCCACGACAAGTGAACCAGACAACTTAGGGTCATCGGTAGTCATGTTACGGAGTTGAAAGCAATGCACTTTTGCCCGTTCATCAATTCTGAAGACGGTGACATCCCGAGGCTCATGTTGTAGGAATGCCCGACCAGGGTATCGACAATAGCTCTCGGGAGGAAGGATACCGTATGGAAGGTCGTCGGCACGTATGAGTTGATCCTCGTGTCGGGAAATGTTATAGATTGTAGTCAGACCGTTGTGCCTTGAACTGAGGAAGGTGGTGGCTATATGATTGAGGATTGTGAAAACTGCAGCAAAGCACCGAGAAGAAGAACTGCGACTGACGAGAATCATTAGTGAATAGAGTGTTCGTGTGCAGTGTCCGATCAAAATGTCGATGATGTTTGTAACCGAGTAACGGTTTTCCAGGAAATCGTGGATCAAGCCAAATAATTTGTGAAGTTGAGCATAGGCGAATAAGATTATCCTGAGCATAGTCCTCAATTGAAGTTAGGAAGTCTTTTGAAGGCTCGGTATAAAGCGAGTCTGCTTGGTTCGTCTACCAGAACGTCAGAAAAAAAAAGCAACACTCGACAATGAAACACTTACACGAAAGTCTAGTTGATCAACAGCTTTTCCTGACAAGATCATGCACTCTGTTGGCTTACTTCCCAATCCAATCCTCCAGAATGTGTTTGTCGACGAGTCTGGTCTGACAAGAAGCTTGACCCTAAGAGACAGTCAATCAAAGTCACTGGGACGGGAGTGTAAACTTGCATCGTCTTTCTACCGTTACACAAAGTACAGCCAAAGACGCCTCCCTTCTTATTCGACAGCAGAACCTCAAACGGTGTTCCCGCCGGCGGAATCTTGGCGTCCATAATCGAAGCGCCACCGACATCATAACTGTTGAAGTACGTTAGATCCGTAAGACCTCCAATTGAAGTTGCATTCGAATCAAATTTGAGGAGAGACGTTGCGCCAAATGTTCGAATCCCTAGCAAAGTGTCTGGAACCCCGTGAGCTTGGGATGTCATAGATTCATGAAGCAAGTATACCTCTTCGGTCGTCGCTTTGGGCGCTTGCAGCTGGAGATGAAGTTATTTGTTGGATGGGTGTACTGAATGTCCGGACAGGTGTTGTTGTGGGTCTGACAACTGTATTTCCGTCACCTCCAGTTAATATAGGAGTCAGATCTAGGATCCAATCAGAGACTTCAAGGACCGCAATAAACACATTAGCATACTGAGTTCAGCACTTAGTTCCCCCATAGGAAACACTAGGTGTGTTTTCTTGTCATAGTCGACAACAATATCCAAAATATTGCCCTCGAAAGGATCGAATTTCCTGAGTTCGGTAACCTGGAGGGTGTCTTCTGTAGTGTGGCTTCGAATTACATCGGCGGAGATGTCAACTTCCGGAAAGTGAGTCCGCAAAAAGTGAGCCTGAACAGATGTAAGCACAGGAATGTTCGGGCTGAGGATAGACACACGTGTCCATCGGCTCGTTGGCTTATGGTAGCAGTGGGTTCCGGTAGCGGCGGAGATTTTGTGGCAGGAAAAACATCCAGGAACTGAACCAGACGATATCTATTTGCTTAATCAATGTCGATATGGGACGTTCACAAGAGATAGGTCGAAACCTACCAGCAGGACGAGCACAAAGTAGAGTATCCCACTCCAGTTTTCCATCTCTTTCAACCAGAGTTGCAGCACTGACAGCTCCATGGTCTAGCACTGGGTGATTCCTGACAGTAACATTCTTCTTTTTCCTGCTTGTTTTTGCGGTAGTATTCGGTGGACGGTGATGGGATGGCCAGGCATGCATCAATGGGAAGGATCGGCCAACAGGAGTTTCCTTTTTGAGCATATTTTGCCAGTCTGGACACTTTCCGGCACGTCTCCGTGACAAGTTCTCTCTAGCTCACTATGCTCAGGCTCTGGGCTCACCGTCCACCCCAACTCGTCTTTGCAAGATGCATTCATTCAACTGTCGCAGCCGCAGCCTCTGCCACCACCTCCTCAACCACTAACGATGCTGCGGAATCCCACTCTCCCGCCCCGACCCCGAAATGGACTCCCGAGTCAATACGCACAGGTCTTATTGCACGTAAACGCGGCATGGCGTCGCTTTGGAATGACCAAGGAATCAAAATCCCAGTGACTGTACTCCAGGTGTGCGCCTGCTCACTGTTTGTACTCACTGTGCATTTCTCATAGGAGTTTATTTGGGCAGGTTGAGAACTGCCAAGTTACAGCAAATGTCCGGACTGTGCGCCGTGATCACACTGTGTATCATGCCGTTCAGGTCGCTGCTTCCGATAAACCAGAGCGGACAACGACGAAGCAGATGCTTGGACATTTCCGCAAAGCGGGTGTTCCTCCGAAGCGTATTGTGAAGGAGTTCCCTGTGACGCCAGATGCTTTGGTACCCGTGGGTGAGTTGCTCTTGGTTGCTCTCCGCTGGCGCCATTTTGCTCATGTTAACAGGAACGACATTATCTGCAATTCACTTCGTGCCGGGCCAGTATGTCGATGTGATAGCCAACAGGTTCGTATGACCTTCGTTCGTTGTAGCACTCGTTTGCTTAATTATACCAATAGCATTGGAAAAGGTTTCCAGGGTGGTATGAAGCGGTGGGGCTTCCATGGTCTAGCAGCCAGTCATGGTGTCTCTATCTCGCACCGTTCTTCCGGTTCAACAGGTCAACATCAGGTGTGCTTCTACTCTACCGGGCTCCCCAACTTTCCACTCATTCCTTTTTTACATAGGACCCCGGGCGTGTTTTTCCCGGTAAGAAAATGGCCGGTCGTATGGGCGGCAGGCGTGTTACAACTCAAAACCTCCCCGTCCTCCGTGTCGACACCGAACTCAACCTCATTTTCGTCAAAGGCGCCGTCCCAGGTGCAGATGACGCCCACGTCCTCGTCCGCGACGCGAAGAAAATCATGGCCCAAGGCAAACACAACCAAGCCAAAGGTCTCTATGAGAAGGTTCTCCCCAAGGGTGTTGATGATCTACCGTTCCCCGCTGGCACCGCCCAGTTGGCCAAGACGCTGCCTCCCATTATCGAGGCACCTTCATACAGGAGGAGCCCGTTCATTCCCCAGGAGTAGATTTATATGTTGCTAATGATCATCCTGGATTTTTTCCCCTGGTTTTTACCTTGTGCTGAAGCATATGGTCTAACACAGATTGAACACAGTGCAAATTCATTCCCTCTCTTTTATATACACTCAACGCAGTACTGGTCACTCTCTGGTTTCAGTATTATGTCTTTACAAATGGGCCTGTGTAATCGTACTCGCTGCTTGAAGTGCTCCAGCCAAGGTGTAACCCAAACCTAGTCGAGATGCTTACCTCGAGAGGCGAACCTTTAGAAATTACGAGACTCCCAATCGTACCTAACCTCAACCAACATCAATACCGTATCCTCCCTTCCTGTTACTCCGTAACCTTTTCCTCCACCAAAACCCAAGATCATCTTTGGTCCAAACTTTAGGGAACGGCCATTTATACGCTCTCCTTCGTTTATCCGTTTTCAACCTCGGTGGTTGGGAACAGAGATTGATATATTATCAAGTCTTCTGGGATGCGTCGCCCTAGGCTGATGCGCTTAGAAAACTGGTCGTGAATTTGTCGCACTCAGGCGAGACCCATTACATCGCAGTCGTTGTCCATCGACCATGACCAGATTAGCCAAGACTGCCGAGTGCATTTGGGATGAATAAATATAAACAACACCAATCATAAATAATTGATACAGTGCACTGAGTCAGATCTTTCTGACATATCAGATACTGGTCACGATGCGAATTTCGTCTTGAGGCTTTACATCCGGCACAATGTTGGTTATACCCTTTGACTTGTTCTTCCAGTACCATGTCTCCGCAAAAGAACGTACATAACCGTATTCATACCTTGAGGTGCGTCCCAGTCAAATTGTCATCCAAGCTTCCACCCACGCTCATATCCAGAGGTGAACAGTTCCGGCATCTTCAGAACTTACGGGGCTCTCGATCGCATCTAACCTCAACGAACATCCACACTGTACCCTCCCTTCCCCTGCGCCTACTCTCTCTCGCCGACCCATCACTAAATCTCACAAACAATGACCGGACTTCACCCTCACCACCACCCAAACCCACTACAAACCCGAACGCGGATGATTCCCAGCCAGATGGTATGTCTTTCCAACCCCCAGCGGGCCCTACTCCACCGAAAAGTTGGAGGTTGAACACGAACAAAGATATAAGGGAGAGCGCGACATGGAGAGCCGAGGCCCTCTCTCTGGTGTTTAGCCAATTACGAGGTCAATCGCAAGACCCTTCATCCTCCCACTTGCCTTCGGCCTCCTCCAACGTATACGACACAGGCGAGAAAACCTATCACCATCTTACACCACGCATCCCACCCCTCTCCCTCCTCTGCCTCCAACTCTTCCTCACAACATGCACCACATCCGAATTCCGCGATGAAATCGTACCCTATATACCCTCTCACCTACGCAAAGACCTTATCCGGTTCACAGCTATCCATTCACCCCTGAGCAGTGCAAGACTCCACGCATTATGGGAACCATCCGGACACACAGATGGTGAGATAATTGTCGTGGGTCCGGGTGCGATGTTAAAGGACAACCATTTCATTCGGTCGTATTCCGGTGCTGGGACAACACCTCCGTCAGAGGGCGACGATACTGCACAAGGGGGAGACGGAGACTGGGATGCAGAAGACATGGATACAAATCCGCCTCTTACGGTACTCATACTGCTCAACACATCCCTCGCTTCATCTACTGTTTTCAGCTTCCCGCCTACACTCACACACCTTGCACTCATCAATCTCTCTACACCTGTCCCAATACACCGACTACCCAGTATCTGTCCGTTACTGGTCATCCTGGACGTTTCGTACAATACGTGGTTAGGCGCAAATTTTAGTGGGGGTGGTGAAGGACGGAGTATAATGGGAGTATTGGGCGAACCGCAACAACCTAGGGATCCTACAATCAAGGCGGTCGTGGATATGGGGAGGGTAGATTGGTTACGGTGGAGCCATTTGAAGGTGCTGGGATTCCGAGGGAACTACGTCCCAGAGGATTTGGTGAGCAAAGTGAATGAAGGTAGATGGGATGATGTTGATGTTGTACTGTAATCAATATTATTGTCTATCATCCTTTGAGTTACCGTAGTGAAACCCGATTGCATTCACTGATCTATTTACACACGTGCTGATAACGGTCATAAGGTAGTTAACACACCGATGAGAACAAGAAGAGAATGAAGAATTATAGATGCAAAGACCGAATAAATTAGGTGGCGTAAAGGGATGTCATAACTAGTTGTCCTCATAATGGATGACTTGGGAAGAGGTGGATGGGAATTCCGGCTACCGTAATTCAAGGAAGGTCTGGAGATTGAAGGGCGGCACGACCTGTCGCTGTAACGTTGTTGAGTCAGTCATTGACGACGCAGTACTTGCGTCATACCTGATCGCTCTCTGGTGCTTGCTTTGTTGGTACAGGCGGCGTTGGCGTCCGCTGAGGCTGGAGCGTGGGCGGTACAAGCGCTCCAGGCCGTGCTTTGATCCTCATCTCGTTCGCCAACGCCCATAACACTGTTGTATACCTTGCTACCACTTCGATCTTCGACGTTGGCGACTGTCCAGTCCGAACTACACGACATCAGCATGGCTGCCCCAGTCGATGTGGAAAACTTACGCACCAAGAATAGCTTTATTAATCTGCTCAGCAACAGCCTCGCGCCTCTCCATGGATAAATATCTTGCCAAAGGACTATTTTCCGGTTCAGGGTAGGCTAACAACGCTCCCACATTGATCAATTCCTCTGCATAAAGTTGCTTTTCCGCCGGGTTGTCTATCTGGTCCAAAAGTGCATAGAGTTTCTGACCTTGTTGGACCAACTTGATGACATGTGGATCATCGGTGACGTCAGCAGCAGTGTTGGGAGGAGTACCCTCTTCGTCTGTTGCTGTATCCATGTCTGCATCGGCATCCCCATCTGTGTCCATACCATCTTGATCGCTTTCGTCCGAATCCATGCGTAAATTCCCATCCGGATCCAAGTTGACGGGTTCAGATGATGACGTTGACGATTCCGCCACATCGACTTCCTTCAGAATGATCGAAGGAGACGAGTACATGAGTGGTTTCGTCCGACACAATTCCGTGAACCCGAGGATGCGGAGATTAAGGAGGAGGTGCCGAGGATCCGTCGTCGTTGGTATTAAATGCTTGCTCGCGTTCATAGCCTCAAGAGCGGGTGGGTACGAAGATGACGGGTTCGACTTGGAGCTGTTTGGAGTAGGAGGTGCGAGAACGGACGGGAAGTGTTCGTTCAGGAGCTCGATAGCATCGTCCACATGTCCAGAGAGGATCTTGACTCGAATTTCTGCGATCACACTGCCTATGAATTCCAGCCTAACAGTCATAATCTGAAAATAACATACCATTCCGCAGTTCAGCTTCTCTCAGAGTTTCCTTACTCAGCTCGAGGACATCGCGGTCGGCCAAGACACCCTTCTCCTTCGGTTGTGGGATTTCATCTCCGTCAGCATCCAAGTGCCTTACTGTGCTGTCCTTGGCAAACGCAACAGCGGTACGAGTGTAACAATGGTGGCAGAGGTAGTCCATTACCAAGGACTGCTGTAGAATATAATAGAACGATGTCGTCATGAATACATGTCATATTTCACAGAACCCTGCAGGTGAGATGGAACAACTTGCCAACTGGTGGGGGGTAGGATTCGCGAGGGGGCATTTGGGCGATTTAGTTTTACTCGATGAGACTGCATTGGTAGATGTGGTTGGAGGGGCTGAAGAGGACTGCGGGGGTACAGGCGGCATGAGGTCGGTAGTGGTAGAGAGGAAGAGAGAGAGGAGAGGATGAGGATGCGGGGATAAGTAAGGTGCGTGCTGATGCGTGAGGTCAGGCACAGCTCGGAGTACAGATATGTACAAAAATCTCGCCACTCTTCCTGTCCCACGCAGAACATCAAACCGATACAAATGCACTACATACAATATCGATCCTTGGCCTTCATTTCATCGCCGCTGACTGGCTGACCCCGAAGCCTTGTTCAATCGCCGCGACTTGCGCTTCTTCTCCTCCGGCCACTTTCTCACGGAAACCTAAAGTAACATAAATATCCATGAACAAATATCGCTACGCCCAAATCCCGACGTAGTTACCTTGCTATCATCAGTCACCAATTGGATACCGAGTGCCTTCAAGTGCCCAGTATAGTGATGATTAACTAGGTACCCAAACGCCATCATCACGTCTGGTTCCGTCACTTTCGACCAGTTCTTTAACCTCAGCAGCTCGGCGTAGTATTCGGGAATCTCTTCGAGCTCGTCCTCGTCCGGTTGCAGTAAATCAATGCGGTAGTCACCGCAACCAGGACACCGCCATACATGTTGCGTGGATTCCAAAGTCGGGGGCACACGGCAGTACCATGGTACCCTGACCGCCAGTCGTTCATCATGTTGCGAATCGGTGTCTGATTCCGAGTCTGTTGCGGGAGGTGTAGATCCTTCGCTGAAGTCGCTGTCGTAATGATATTCTACTGATATAGTACGCCGACTGCGAGGTTTTGGGGACTCTGGCTTCCGTTGTTGCTGTGGTGGCAATTTCTTGGCCAGTTGGACAGGTGGCGCAGCTGAAGGTGTAGGCTTGGGCGTCTAAACAAAATTCAGACAAACAAATGGAGAGGAACCCAAGTGTTCACACTCACCGTTTTCTGAATCTCCCTCCTCTGTTGCCAGGGTATCGGATTAGCAAGAGCATTTCGTAAACGCCGGTCCCAGTCTTCCCGAGTTCCACCAAACTGGGTCAGGTCAATGACATCCTCTGTGTCGTCATTAGCACTCGTGTCCCGATTCCAAGGGATCCCCCACTTCAAACCCTGCGCCCGAGCATTTCGCCTTGCGGTCTTTACCTGTTTCACAAATCGAACCCACTGAGATATGTTTAAATATCGTGCGTTTGGGGAGGAAGAGGCGATTTGGTCAGCTAATATCCACTCGGCCTGTCGTGCAAATATCTCTCGAATTTCGGCTTTATGCACATGTCGCGAGTGCCGTGGTTTTTTGAGCTTTAAATCGCCCTTACTTTGGTCACCTGTGGGATGATATATGATTCGAAAGTACCTATCCATGGGAACGACCTGTGCGAGGTATTGGTTGACCAGCCAGTCGATGTTGCGGTCCTGTATTGGTGTATCGGAGCCGTCGATGAGTTCGTGAATAAGGCGACGGAGACAATATCGCTCGAGGAAGTTGCGACTGAGCTTATAAGTCCCAGGGTCAAGGTTTTGGATGCAAAACGAGCGGTTCCTGAAGCATGGATTTTGAGGAGGATGGTACATCAAATAATTTGCTCTACTTACTGATCTGCACCGCGTAGTACCAGCGACTTAGGATCGTCATCAACTATAAAATTCGTCAGTTTTTATTCCTTGCCCCAGAGTGAAACTACGAACGTGTCATGTATGCCGCGCTCAAGATCTTGTCGAATTTCAACCAGACCGAAATTTTCGATCCACTGTTCACCCCATCCCCGTAAATCGTCTCCAACGTCAATTGACTCGGCTTCCTAGCCACCTTTTTTGCATTATCTCTCTCTCTTAGGTCGTACTGCAGCCATTCTCTCCCAGTCTCTGACAACCAGTCCAACCTATCAATAACGAGGACGCCTATGACTTGAACACCCTTCCTAACAGTCCTGTTCATTGGTGATGCCTCTAAAAGAAACTCCGTTTCGTCCAGGCTGGCATTTTGGTGAGATACTGAAACGGGAGATTGGAAGGGTAGTGTAGTATTTTACCCGATATAATTGCCCCCGCACTTCATATAGACCGAAGTGAGTATTGGTCGGGTTATAGGACCACCTTTCCGAGGCCAGTTGGGGTTGAGTATTCGATAGTCTGGGTACGGACCAAATGGGTCCTCGAGAAGCTCCTTGATTGGCATGGTAGTGGTGGTAGTTTGGGTCCAAGCATTTGGGTGCTACTTTCGATTCTGATTGTGATCCGTCCCCACGTGGACCAGTTTTCCTCCTCCATGTTGCGACCATGGCAATTTCTATTCCGTCGTTCAAAACCGTACTCTTCACAAGTATCGGCCTCCGTATAGCTTTGATTCTGTATAGTGAATGGCATGACGCAAGGTCTCTCGTCAAGTATACGGATGTCGACTACCGTGTCTTTACAGACGCTGCCCGTTTCGTTCTCCAGCCTAGCATGAACAACAAGGCTCAAGGACCGTTATCACAGTGGTCTGGATACAACATATCCATAGGAGAGTGAGTCGAAGTGCCTTCTGATCTGTTATATGAGGCTAATGATAGTAGTCCATATACCAGAGATACATACCGCTACACACCGCTCCTCGCTCTCTTGCTCATGCCCAACATCTTCCTCCACCCCTCTTTCGGAAAATACCTCTTTGCAGCATGCGATATCATTAACGGTCTCATCATCTACAACATCCTTTTACAGCACATCCTCCCCACCTCACTCAGAAGTAGGGACCTAAAAGAAATCTCGGCCGCTTGGACAAAAGCGAAAGCAACGCTCTACACGACAATCCACCTCCTCAACCCGATGGTGTTCTCTATCTCAACTCGTGGATCTTCTGAATCTGTCCTCTCGCTCTTTGTATTGATCACTCTGCACACACTCCTCAACCAGCATTGGACAACCGCTGCTATTTTCCTAGGTCTAAGCACCCATTGGAAAATATACCCGGTCATATACGGCATAAGCTGCATATGCTTAATTGGTTCTCTCAGCCCATACAACAAACGCGGAGGTGCACTGCTCGATTGGTCAAGGACACTCGTAAATCCACGAACGATCAAGTTCACACTCCTCAGCGCAGGCACATTTATCCTCTTAGGAGGTCTATGCTACGCAATGTTCGCACTCCTTCTCTCATCCATGCAAAGACACTAACGTTTAATCCCACAGCTGGGGCTATCCATTTCTCTACGAATCATACATCTACCACCTCCACCGACTCGACCACCGCCACAACTTCTCACCATACTTCTACCTCACCTACCTCACCTATCCCTCTCTCACTCCACCCACCACCCCCACTCCTTCCACCTCCAACGCTTCCAGCATCTGGACTATAATCAGCACCATCCTCGCCTCCCCACTCACCAGCTTCCTCCCTCAGCTCCTCCTCTCATTCGGCACTGGCCTCTTCGGTTCCACCAAACCCAATCTTATCTTCTCCTGGTTCATCCAAACTTCATGTTTCGTGATATTCAACAAGGTCTGCACATCACAATACTTCCTTTGGTACCTTCTCCTTCTCCCGCTCCTCCTTCCAAACCTGCACATGTCGCGTACAAAAGCAACTTTGTGCGTAGTTGTGTGGGTAGGCACGCAGGCGCTGTGGCTAAGCGAGGCGTACAACCTCGAGTTCCTTGGCTGGGATGTGTTCTTGGGTCTATGGTTCCGTGGGCTAACTTATATTGTCGGGAATTGCTGGGTTTTGGTAACTATAATGGAGTCATATAGACCATAATATACTTATAGCCCGTTTACACTCTCGTTCCGAACGCCGTACCGCAAGAGTATAGAGCATGTGTATCACCGGATCCTGATATCATAGTGGGGTAGGTATGTACTTGTACACATTAGATTGGCGGCGTCTGGAGTACCATGCAAAAGACCAAATCTAGGTCAACAGCAATGACAGAAAACTGTAAACTGTAAGCTAACTAGAAGGAGCAAAGCAAAGTAGGAAAAAAAAATAACCCAGAACCAACGCGTCTCCAGGAAATTGACTTGAGAATCAGTCACTGATTGACCTCGCAATTTGGGTAGTCCGTCCCCTTGTCACGGCATCACCTCCGGTGATAAGACTGTTATCCGCAATGCTCGTATGTGGCGTGTATATGTGGGGATGAGATAGGGAATGGGAACGATGATGGTGAAGACAGCGCCCGGCCAGAGCATCTCCGGCAAGTAAACCTGCGCGTTCTTCTTCCACCTCCACACCAGCCTCCACGATCGCAGTATTGCTCCTACTTCTAGCATGTCGCCTCTTGTATTTAGGCTTATAAATGAATGATTGAGTAACAATTGTTACGTCGAACATGAGCGTTCCACCGCTTCCAAGGAGATACCTTGTGAAAAGGCCGAATCAATCACCGAATGAAATGTGGAGTGGAGAACTTACGGAATACTCTCTTTCAAGAATTCGGTAGATTTAGGTTGCGGGAGTTGAAGATTCGGGGAGGAGAGGATTGAAGCGACGTAGAAGACATTTCCCAGAAATGCGAATACGAAAAGATACATCGACAAACCCTAATGTTAATTTCATTTACCATTCAATTCATTTGGACTCGGGTAAGGAAGAGACCCACTTCCACGGACTTTCTAACAAACTAGAGGCGAAAGAATCGTCATTATCCGTAAAACGAAGCATGAACACAACACTTACGTTCTTCCAGATCTGGGGTAACCGGGATGTAAGATAAAGAGTGGTGCAAAGCCAAGCAAAAATGCGACCAAGAATGCGCTCGGCTGAAGGATTGCTTGAATGGGGTTCATCAGGTGGGGGTGCGGGGTCTGTGGGGGGTGGATCCTGGTCCTCAAAAGTCAAAGGAATTTCTAGAACGACATCGGGTACATTGGGAGGTTTCGTCGCCGGCAGAGTTGTCGTAACAGCGGCTGGGATATGCGCGCTGCTTATCGGGCCTCTCACGTTCAATGGTGAAAGCACCTTTCCAACATTCGTCAAACCCCTGACAGGCATACCTCGCCGACTCCCCACAAGGGTTCCAACGCCAAACAACGTCCATGCACCCAAAAATACCATCGTCGCGCTCTTCTTTCCTGCCCTAGAGTTCCTCCGATTCGCAATGGTCGAGCTCGACGATAGCGCCTCCGGCGCGATGACCGCTTCTGTATCCCCAGGAAGCCCCTCTGCACTTCCCTCTAATGATCTTCTCCCCCTTACACTATCCACATTGACACTGGGAAGCGAGACGAATGTAGCCGATAAGCGACCCGTACTTCCAGCACGTGTTCCATGTCTTTCAACACTCCATGAAACGCGCTTCCTCCCAATATCCCTCCCACCCTCCGAATGGAAACTATCAACCAGCGCAGCTGCGCCACCTTCATCAGATTCTATATCCCCATCGCCGTGAGTTTCGTGAACTAAGGGGATGCGTGACGTGAGGCTTCCCGAACCGCCTTGTTTGAGGTGAAGATCCGATTCGTGTCGGATGTGGCCCGCCGTTTCGCCGTCCTGTCGAGCAGCGAGGGCGGCCGCGGCCGCTACATTGGCAGCGACGGCTGAGAGCGTTCGATATCGTGTTGTGCTTCTATCGACGGAGAGTTTACGGGTGCCTGGGGCGGAGGAGGTTGCATGGCGGGAGTATGATGTCGTTGCGGCAACTGCTGGAAGTTTAGTGGGCGTCTGGTAGTAGAAATATTGAATGACGAGGACGAGATCTATGCAGACAAAATACGTTGCAAGCCATCGCTGTATAATATTTGGTTGGTCAGTTAGAATTGAGATCAGGAGAGAAGCAGAACGGAACCTGAAAGGGAAGCTGGTGGGTGAGTATGCAGCCTACGAGATTGGAGAAGTCACCTGGAGGGTTTTAGGTGAGTGATCGGGCATGGTTGGGGGAGGAGAGGAGAAACAAAAAAAGAAGACGCACCAAGGAACCAATTAGCAAGGAAGGGCAAGGCGAGGCCGTCGCAGGACTGCCTCCGGATGTTCTCGAGGACCTGACTGATGAATAATGACTATAGACTAGTCAACCAAGAGAGTAGAAAGCACACACGGAAACTGGGCGCCGAGCCAGCAGGCAATTGAAGTGTAGCCCAGGAGGTCAGTGAAGATGGCAGAGCCAGGCATGGATGGGGGTGGGAGGAAGGGAGAGGGCAAGCAAACGGGCTTATCATTCGTCAGGAGTTCACGCCAATACAGTAATCGCTTCCTCTGCTATGCTCGTCCATTTCGGCTTTCTGGTGGACAGCTTCACACCTCAAACTTGCTACTCAAACATATAATGACAAGTACTCTACTGTTACCCTCTTCGGACTTTGCTCCGGCGCATACTCAGGGAATGACATCGCCAAAAACCCAGTCCCCTTCGATGCCTTGATGCTTGTCATCAATTCACCTGTCAATATGTTTATTCTCGAGTAAATTTCCAAGGGTCAAGTGGGTGGTAAAACGCCAACTGTGAGCTTCTCAAGACTTGCCGAATCTCCGCTCGCGGATCGCATGGCCGTCCTTCCCATTCTTCGGTGGCACTTTGCTCTCTCTGATCCCGCCAAGTGGGTGTTGTGGCAGGTGGATGTGATCATTCTCATTCTCCTCTAGCACAGGTTACTCGCTGTTACTCGAACATGGCTGTCATGGTGTTTGATGCGGCGTTTCATTCCGCGAGACTATGAATTGCTCTTCCCTCAATGCGAGATGTCAAAAACAGCGCTCAACGACAATCAGTTGTGGGCATTTTTGTCCTCCATCTCTATTTGACGCGCACACCGAATGCCTTGTCAAGAGAACCGTCTAGAGTACACAGACGACTCATAGACCAGATAAACATGTCACACTAGGGGTATCGTCGCTGCACCCCTGCTATACATACCTCCACCTCCCAGATCAAGGCTTTCTGATGACGTTGACAAGGCTATTTTGGGTTGCGAGGATCACTCAAGCACCGTGAGCTACTAGAGACCTCTCTGCTTGTGAGCACGTGAGCATTGGCAAAAGTAGCATCATGGCTTCGGCTGGCAGCACAGTCGAGCATGCTGCATATCGTGAGTATTGGGCATAATCTGTGACTCTTGGACACTCTTTTTACCCCTTCGCCCGATCAGGATCTCCATGAAAGCATTGGTATTGTCTTTTTGTGCATTGGTCATTGCGATTAACAACGGCGGGGCACGCCAAATCGGCGACTGAGCACTGAGCACTAGAACCTTCATACAATTCCAAAGGTTCCGCAGATAATCCACTGGAGAAGATCTCGCACACCTCTCCCGAGTCCTCGTCTAGGTCACACCCCAACCTCTCCAACCCTGCAGGGCTAGATCTTTCCCACATACATTTGTAGGTCCATGTTTGTCAGCCAGGCCTCCAGATCAGCATAATCAACATAATAACTCAATCACGTGCAGCACCACAATTCACACATACCATCACCCTCCTAGTCCCAACCTCATCCAACTCCTAGCCATGTCCAAACCCCAAGGCAAAAAGCGTTCCGCGACAACAACAGACTCCTCTCGCGACTCCAGCTATCCTTCCACTCCCACCCTCCCACAACACACCGCCAAAAAGACTCGCTTTGTAGATCCGGACGACGACCCAACAAACTTTGCCGAACAGGTCGAATCCGCACTCGAAGCTCCCGTACGTAAACGCGCAGTCAAAACCGAAGGCTACGAATCAGACTCGAGTGATGACGGTGAAGGTGTCGTGTACTCTCGTCGGAAAGATGGCGTTGGTGGGGATGAGTTGGCTGGAGACGAGGATGATATGTTCGCTGCTGCAGAAAATGCTACACCGAGTGGCACAGGAGGTGCAGGTCTAGACGGGGGAAAGAAGAAGAAAGAAGAAAAGTACATGAGACTGGGTGATATCGAGGGTCAGGAGTTTGGTGTTGCCTCTGGCGATGAGGATAAATCGGACGAGTCGGACGAGGATGAGCCGGAAGATGAAGATGATGCAGAGAGGAGGAAGAAGGCGGGCATGGGCTATGAACTGTCATCTTTCAACATGCGCGAAGAGATGGAGGAAGGGAAGTTCACTGCTGATGGCATGTACGTTCGGACATACGATCCTCATGGTGTACACGATCGGTGGATGGAGGGACTCAGCGAGAAGGAGATCAAGTTGGCCCGGAAGAGGAAGAAACAGCAGGAGAAAATACAGAGACAAAAACAAGAGGAGGAGGAGCGCGAGCTGAGGGAAAGCGGGGGGAAGGAAGCGATGGAGAAGCAACTTCTCCCATATCTTAAGAAAGGCGAAACAGTGCTCGAAGCCCTACAACGTCTAGGAGCACAAGCAAAGAAGAAACAAACCAAAGCCAAAAAGTGTGTCTTCCTTTTCCTGTTTCATATCATTAATATACCAATACGCCGCACCTCGCAGAAATTCAAGACCGCCATCGGATGCAATGGCAGTAGATACATCCAACACTAACAAACCATCGTCACCAACCGATATCGAACTAATTACCCACCTCGCATCCAATCTCATGTCCTTTGGCGACACAGATATCTACTCCAAAACGTACGAAGAACTCGTGCGTGATGTCCGCCGCTCTGGTATCGTCGACCAAAGCTGGGAACCACCCTCTGCCGATGTCAAGTTGGAGTATAAATGGAACATCCCAGCTGCCGATGACTCGCAAACATTTGGTCCATTCTCAGAGGAAGAGATGCAGTCATGGTTCAAAGCGTCGTATTTCGGACCCTCGGGTGAAAAAGTCAAGGTACGGCCCGTTGGTGGCGAGTGGGCGGACTGGGATGATATCCTTGGATGAAAAAATCCCTTCCCTCCATTCCCCTTCATTCCGTTACCTTGGATTAACGTTCATGTATAATGTATTGGTATTTTTACAATGTATTTATAATGCAATGCATGGAATGGTAGTAGTCCCTTGAAACAACCCTTATATAAATACTGCACAAGGCAATAGTAGGAGTGCGAGTGAGATTTAGTGACTGATGTACTGGAAGACGAAAGAAACATCCGGCAAGCCAACCTCGGCGCGTAATAAGTCATCATGGTTATTCTTCAACTCAGAGTTTGTGAAATGGTTCCATCTGTCAGATCAGCCTCAGTGACAGACCGTACAAGAGAGCATAACTTACGTGCTAGCATCGCCATAAAGCAGGGCGGGTGACTTGACCATCTGCTTCCCGTCCTTACATCGTTTACACTTGAAGGTTTCATGGGTGTCGCAAAGAGTCTTCTCGTTGAACGTGAACAGTTGTCGAAGAGCATCCAACGAAAAGTGACGTTCGGTATCTTCTTTCTCGTCCACCACAGCAGAGGACAATGCCTGTTTGTTAGCTTGACGTTGGAAGATTTTTTCCTCGATGGTGCCGGTGGATATGAATCGGTATACGAAGCCTTGGAAGATTGTCAACAAGGACACTAACTTGAGAGACAACAAAACTCACACTCTTTCTTCTGGCCATCACGCCATACACGAGCGAGTGCTTGTTGATCCGCGGCAGGATTCCAATCTATAGAGCACGTCAATGACTCAGAAAAAAGTGGTGAGCTGTTCACCGACCAGGGTCGAAAAGGATAAGTCGATTGGCGCCAATAAGGTTAATGCCACATCCGCCAGCTTTACTACTCAGCAAGAAAATGAACTCTTTGCCACTAGGATCATTGAACTGGTCCACTAGCTTCTGGCGTTTGGTGATTGACATCGTCCCGTCAAGACGGAAAAACCCATATCTAAGTCGAGATCAGCAATAGACATCAGAATGTGTCGATAGTGACTCACTTCTTATTGCGACAGAGCCTCTCAAACAGGTCAAGAGTTTGGGTATAGTTACTGATCAGTACAATCTTATCATTTGTCTGTGTTCGTATTTGATGTAGGAACCTGATACCAATCCGTCAGCCGCTCCGTGAATAATATAGTGGATCTACCTTTCTAAAACGATAAGCTTTCCACTCCATTCAGACCTAACAGCGGGGTTTCTATCGCTGCCTCTTCCCCCTCCACCCCCCTTTGCGGCACGATAGTCTGGGGGGAGCAGGCTTTCTGACCCTTTTAGGTCTTCCGGAAGATTAAGAAGATCGGGGTGATTGCATAGTTTCTTAAGGATATTTATAGCTTTAAGAGGCTGAGATTCTGTTCCGCGAAGTAATGCCTTGATTTCTGGAGAAGTTATGAATAGGCGGTATAACGAGAGCTGGAATTCCGATAGATGGCAGAAAACGACATGTTCGTATTTGACGGGCACTAATGGGTCTCAGGTCAGGGTATGTACGGTTTTGCGCCGGGAGACGACGTACAGTATTTCGACAGCAGATCGTTGGTTCGGCGGATGATGAATTTCATCACAAGGGAACCTAGTTCTTTGAGTTTCTTCTCGCTCTCGGCTTTAATTTCGTCGCTTGCCAGAGCGTCGCGACCACGGATGATAGCGTTCTCGAAGTTCTTGCGGAAGTCATTCTTGGAACCCAAGAAATCGGGGTTGGCAAAGTTCAAGAGAGAAAAGTATTCCGAAAGGTCATTCTGACGAATAGATCACTACACATTTCCGCCGCATCATGGAGTTCGTACCTGGATGGGGGTACCAGTCAAGATGACACGCCGTTTGACATCCAAACTATTCAAAGCCTGGAAGGTTTGGGATTCTGTTACCATCGTTAGCCTAGTGTTGTAACACCCTCCCGGGGTCCATGACATACCTGAATTCTTCAGACGGTGGCCCTCATCACAGAGCAGCAGCCCAATACTGCAGTTAGCAAGATACACCGTTAGGGTGCGCAGAGTTTCATAAGAAACAATCATGACTACCAAGAACAATCAATCTTTCGTGAAAATTAATAATCGTTTGGGTCGTACCTGGTTGGGTAACGTTTCTACCGGAAGCAGAGACCCACCGCTGAACCTTTGGTAGCATTTCTGCCTTTCCACCTTTGCCATCGATTGCCAATGGTGTAAGAGTATCTTTGCCCAGCCACTTTACTAGTCCGGAAGGTGAGTTAAGGGTGAAAGCTAGTGCGGATCAAAGCTCACCAAGCTCATTAGCCCAGTTCTTGACCAAGCTGGACGGACATGCAATGATGCATTTCTCAATCGTAGGTTTGCCTGCATGGGGCGACTGCCTCAGCAACGTCCACAACAGTGTAATACACTGTAAAGTCTTCCCAAGACCCATTTCATCAGCCATGATACAGCCATATTGGTTCTCCATTACCATGCCAGTAGTGCATTTGTACAGGAACTAAGTGTGTCAGGATCTCCTCTAACTGGATCTCATAGAAACTCACTTTGACACCCTCAATCTGATGTGGTCGCAGAACTTTGGACAGTCGAGGATCAATGACCACAGGCACTTTAGGCACCTTTTCCTTCTTTTCACCGTCCTCTCCAAGTAACTTCCGCAAGCTTTTGTGGGGATTATACATCCCAGCCGTCTTAGCCTTCGCTTCTTCTTCGGCCCTCATCTTCGCCTCCTCCGCTTCCCTCTGCTTCCTCTCCTCATCGGTTTCACGATTATCAATGGTAGGATCGAACAATACAACAGCGTGGTCCTCCATCGGATCATGCAAAGGTCTTGGAATGACTTTAGCTTGTGGCCGGATCCCCAATGACACATTTGACAGCATAGGCGTAACGAGCGACCCATCCTTGCCCTTCATAGAAGGCAACGAAAATCGACGATGGACGACCTGGTTGAAGGGTGTAGGCTTGAAAACTGGATATTGCTTCTGTCTTGCAAGTAGCTCGTCCTCATTAAGGTAGTTCCCATCTTTGCTTTCCTTCTTTTTCTTCTTAGAGCCACCTGCGTCTGAATCCGAGTCATCATCTCCTTGTTGACCCGCATAGGATATTCGTTTCCGTTTTCGTTGTTGCTGCACGCGCTGCAAGGATTTCGCCAGAGTTGGGGGTTTGAAGGGAAGGTTTATACGAGTGCTTTCTTGGAGTCTGTCTACAGCCTTGCCATCGGCCGTCACTGGTGTCCGTCTGAGCATGAAAATATGAACGATGAACGGGTCTGAAATTAGCAGATTCAATGTGACATGTGTTGTTAATGTAACGCGACGCGCAAAAAAACGAATCACGTGCTCGTGATGGTCATTGCCAGTTGACACGACGAATCCTGAATGGATTAAATGCCAAAGGGATCATTCACGTATGTAGCTCGACAATATATAGGCGGTAGAAGATAGTAGAAACATGGGTAACGATAGCATCCACGAAGGCAAGTAAAACCATCCCAAGCCCATTCAAAAGCTGGGAAAGACAAAGTCAAGTATCGCCGGCTGAAAGAATATACTGAGACCAGATGGTATCGTCCGCATTCATAGTGGCATCCGCAAACGCAGAGTAGTTTTCAATTGATACATGCGCGACGAGTGTGCCGTCCACTGAGAGAAGACCTGATGGAATGTTCAATCTCTGAGCAAACAGGGTGTTACTTGAAGAACAGAACGCAAGAAGATCCCGATCAACCATTGCAACGAACTAGCAAAAATTCAGAGCCCCAATTGACCTGCAGGAGAACATACCCACCAGTTCATCATTGGAGAGACGTTTCGTGAAGTGCCTGAAATTTTGATTGTGTGCATCTATTGCCTCTGGGAACAACTGAATACGCGCAAAGGAACCTTTTGTCCGTAATGTTCCCAGCAAATCTGTAGCATGAGATCCACGGTAAAATTTCCCCGGCGGACCCCGTTGGGACATAGCGAAACTGGGGAAGGCAGAGGAAGAGACGGCATCGACAAACAGAACAGGGATCGAAGTTGAGGCATCGAGATTGATTTGGAAGGGTATCGAGCTACATTGAAATTAGGGATGGGAAGAATGAAGCTCACTGGAAGGGGGCTTACGACTCGTCAGCACTTATCTTAGTCCCCAAGCTGGCAGCGTCAGTTCCCAATGCTCTGAGAATTTGGTAAGCGCGTTAGGATGCATTGAGCGCATCACTCACAATGGCCCGAAAATTGTCGAACGCCTCCAAGCTGGATTGCTTTCGGCCTCGGGGATAGTGGATGGGAAAAGGCTTTCCTTCACGCCAGGAGTTAGAGTCGCGCTAGAATAGATATGAGAATATAAGTAGAGCATTATGAAATGGGAAATGAGCCTACGTCTGTTCTGGTTCTGCGACCTGAGCAAAGGCAATTCTCGTGTTGTCTTCGTAGTCAGGTAAGGTCGTAGGACCTGGCTCAAGACCTGCCAATTGCAATAGTTCCCCAGGCTTCGGTGGCTCGACGTGAACTCGCTGATCTATGGTCATCTCAGCAATCTCGTCCCGTTGATGCTCCGTTACATCATCCTCGGCTTCGTCGTTTGCTCGTTTTTGAACTCTCCCGAGCTTCCCCTTTCCTCTGACACTTTTGAGCTTTCCTTTTTCAGCAGTCAACAATGTTGGCGACGGAATCAATAGACCATCGGATGAACGTCCAGGTCCGGGCTTTCGTCGCTTGGGAGGTGAAGTTTGCTCGCCAGCCCCCATCCTCCCGTTAAGCTTGTTTGCCTCGTGGGATTTGAGATTAGCCAGCTGATGATCGTTCAATAGCTTCACTAGCGGATTAGCAACACGCGCCCGGTGCAATGGCGTAGTAGTCTTGACGCTTTCCACCGAAGGTGGCGCCACAGTGCTTTTATCCGGATTTTCGTCCTTTGTTGGCGTTGGCGGTGCTACGATCGCCGTATTCATGGAAGCAAGCAAGTCCTCGTTGATTTCCAATTCAGGTGAATCGCCGTTTCGTGGAGAACCCGAACCTCTATCTTTTTCACGCGGCAAATGTTGGAGCATGGAATCCGAAAATGTGGGCTTGACTGACGAACCGCGATCCGTCAGAAGGAGATTTGGTTTACTGCTGAAGGATTCTAGCGCCTGTCGTGGTCGTTTTGAAGGATGATTGTCCTCAGGTTCTGTATCATCGCCATCTCGCTTGCGGATCTTTGAAGGTGAAGAAAGTTCGACATCCGGGGTAACTGGGACGGACTTCACTTCCGGTTTGGCTTCCTTTGCAGGCGACCTCTCCTTTTCTCTACCCTTCCGTTCTGTGAGGTAGAATGAGACGCGTTGCTAAAAAAAAGTCTATAACAAGACGCACTCTTGGGTGGACCGACGGGTAGAAATACCTCTCCCGCGGTGAATTGCTGCAAATCCCGATGATCTCGACCGCCTGTGTTGATGCGCTCCCAAAACCGCGAAAGCGTTTCCTCAGAGCCAGTCATATGTTCTATCGGTTCCCAGCTACAATCGCAAAACTGGTAAATTCCAGGCGAGCTGCATTGGCCGAATGAATACCTACGTATCATCCGCAGGCGAATACCCTTTCCACTACTACTTCTTTAGCGCATTGCTAATCATGGTTCAATAACCGGAATCTTACCCGAACCCGGAATTTCTATGATATGGTGTCAGTCATGATAGCCAGGAGCGACTAGTATCAATCGCCTACTTACCCAAACCAGTTTATTTTTTCGGCCCTTCTCCTTTTCAACACGCGCCTCTAATATCGATTCTACAAAAAACTAAGTCGGTGGCCATCTCGAGAGAACGGAGGGTTAAGGAGCATACCAATCTCGTATTCTTCTTCGTCTGATGACATGACAGATAGAAGGGTAGAACTGTGGGGAAGAACTATGAATCTCAAGTCTTAAGTCAGGTTGTAATATAATATCTTAGTGCCAGTGCTTCCTGCGCACACGTGATGTGTTCTGTCACGCGAATGCGAATGCGTGACAAGCAACGACAAACACTCGAGTCTAGCTACAGTCTGTAGTTTGGCCATAATAGTAGAATAAGTAATATATATGATGCATAAAATATGATATGTCAATTGCAAGACTTCAGAAGAAGCGGTGAACAATATACAAATGTTTGACCCACATGAGCTGCGATGGTAGCACCGTAACAGAATTTCTCCTGCATTGCTGCATATATTTTGTTCGATTACCAGAATGTTTGTATGTACAACTAGATAACAAGGAAATTAGATAGTATCAAGCTCGTACAATTAAGAGATACATTAGCATAACCTAGCCAACAAACGACCTTTTGTGGACGAGACAAAGACCGGGAGAGGTAAAAAGATGTAGAATGATCAGAGACTTTGGGAACACTGCGAATCTTCCTCTACGGGCCATGATGGATAAGGCAGTCTGCGAGACATGATCAGGCTATCCTTGACCCAGTTCCAGTCTACAGTGCGGGCTTGCACGTAACTGCTGGTATATTGGTCTTTTTCGCGAATAATCAAGAAACCATACTGCGAGAGCGGGTTTAAGGCATAAGAAACGTCACGGACAGCTTCAACCCTCGCAGCACCCATGGCCAGTATGATGCGGATGATATCATTGGCGGCTTCGCCAGCCTTGTTGGTCTTTGGTGTCATATCTGGCCCAACGCAAAGAATGGACAGTCCGTCGAGAATTTTAGGCGCAACAGGATTCAACATGATGTTAGGGAGATGCTCTAGCTGATTGCCCCAGTTGAGGTCGATTTGCTGGGAGGGGAGGACATCGAACAACGTCGGGCGACCTTGAGGTAACAAGTACGGCCGCCAGTCAAGCTCCTTGCCCTGTTGGGATGACAGTTGAATAGGGTCGAAACTACGATATGACATATTACTCAATTACTCACCACTTCGAGGCAAGAGTATAACCAATTGACTGATAGACAAGGAATCCCTAGCGCCAACGCCATCAGATACTTGGGCTTTAGGTTGCAATCATCTGCTAACAGGAACAAGCGCTCTAGCTCCTTAGGCTCTCCGACCCACTTCACGTCACTAGCGTCAATAACGCAACGCTCCGATGAGTACGAAATGTCCATCTTGAGGTATTTGAATAGGTCGTCGACGACTACGCCACCACTATCCCGTACAGCGTTAAGAATGTCGGAGCGAGATCGACCATCCTTGGTCTTGTCATTGGTATTGTTTCTGCTGAGACTGACAATCAAGCCGACTTTGTGCAAGAATTTGTACAGGGGTCGTGCACCCTTGGCATTGGAAAGAAAACTCGCGGCCGACCGAGAAGGCGAGGGTGTAGGTTTGGTCTCGACTTCGCGTATTGCGGGAACTATTAGCCGGTTATCGACAGTCCGATCTTGCCAACCAGAGTTGATCATTCTTGTAGAGATGCTAATATCCCGGATTTGCAGCTCCTCCTCCCCTCCCGCAATATCAACGCAGACTGTATTCGTCCGATAATTGACCCTGACCACCTTATAATCCTTCGCTTTCTTGTTGATGCGAACGAAGTCTCCGACGCGCAAATTGTTGGTCCGCATATTGCCCGCGATAACGACTGATTCAAAGCCATCGTCGAACTTAACGTTATAATTGTCGTCACTCAAATGTTCGTAAACGATCCCGGAATACCAGAGGCCATTTTGTTTCCAGAGAGCAAAAACCCGGGTCGCATCCGCTCTGGATATCGTCGAGCCAGCAGACTTGAGCCGTTTCGTAAGCCGAGTCCGAGGAGTCACCGCAGCCTGGTTCAAAGACTTGCTCTTGGGTGGTCTCCCCCGCTTGCGCTTTAAGTTCTGCTGAGGAGATTCCGGTTCCATGTACTCTTCTTCATCATCCATTGCCGACTCTGTGGCCCTCTCACTATCAGAAACCCCTTCCATCTCAACGTCAGGGTTCTCCTCAGCCTCGACTGTGGCAGACCGATAACTTCGAGCGGACCTAGCAACGGACGTGGCTCTGAATAGGTTGCGTACAGGCCGCTTCCCTTTGTCCTTCGATGGGACCACGGCCTTGAAGGTTGGCTTCCGAGAGCGAGCAGGGCGAGCATGATCCTGATCAGGGACCGAAGAAGGAATGGCGCTCTCATTAGAAATGTCGGCAACAGGGGGTTTGTGACTATTGGAGCCTTTTCGACCCTTTTGCTGGTGTGGTGGATCGGGCCGCTTCACTATAACAGGCTGAGGTTTTGTTGCCTTCCTATCAGTCTGAAGAAGGTCAGAAAACAGAAATCGACCACACATGGAGAACATACCTTCGCCTTGGAAGAATAAGTACGCGCATTATTCGGGCCCTTTCCACGCGTCGCGGTAGCCAGAGTCTTGCCTTTATCCTTGCGAAGACGAGCAGAAAGGGGTACATCGTCGTCATCGTCGTCATCGTCCTCCTCATGCCTCCTCTCTTCTGTCTGCTCCTCCCGTTCAGCTTCTTCCTCTTCCTCTTCCTCCTCCCGTCGTGCCGACTTCTTGGGCGGCAAGACATCACTATCCTCGGTTGTCTCACCATCATGCGACGGTCCTGCCGCTACACTTCCTCTCTGTATCTCGGGAATAACCGTACCAATCTCCATCGACCTCTGTTCTTCTTCCACTGATGACTGGACCTGCTCTCGCATAGGTTCTGAGTCGGGCACAACGTCCATAGCATCTACAACGCACGGAGCGGGAGGCTGACGATAGGCAGGCTTTTTTGGAGATGCCCTGCCTGGCGAGGGAACAGGCCGCAGAGGTAGAGGCGCCAGTTGAGGCGATGTTGCCTTTAACCATCCTGCGACGCCTGGAATTTGCGTTTCTGCCCCATCTGCAGTCATCCTGGCAGTGCCCGCCGGGAACTGCTGGGGTACTGGGGATATCGGCGAAGCTGGGGTATACCGGACGAGATGTTGATAACGACCCCGTTTATGCGGATCCATGGTGTTCAGCAAGCTTCGAGGACCAGTATGAGTAGAGGTATTGGTCTGTGGGACAACGCTGGGAGTCGCCGCTACGAAATCCTCCTGCGTTGCAACCTGTGTGGCCTGTTGTGTTCCATGAAAGCCGCCAATGAGAGATGGGGGCTCCGGATGCATAATGGGACGGGTAGTGGGTCCTCGACCTGTATCCCAAGTGTTGGCATACAAATCCTGGACTTCAGCAACTTCGTCTTGACCGTCGTAACCCTGGGAGTGCTGGGATCCTTTGCCGGAATCGGTGTCAAGCGTCATACGACTAGCGCCTTGTGCTTGTTCGAAACTGTCAACTTGCTGAGAAAGAGGAGGGATGCCTCGAAAAGATTCTTCCCGTGAATAGTCCGAGCTCTCTGACTCAGAAGGAGTAGATGGGACCAGGATGACAGGCGGACGGTCGTCCTGCCTGGGAATGGTGGTGCTGGAAGAATAGCCAGACTGTGTAACCCCCGTTCGCCTACTGGCCACTCCCGAAAACTCATCTTCGGCGACGCGAGCAAGGTCGGCTAAGGGTGTCGTGAACTTCTTCGAGGTCACCAGGAACTTATCCTCCGACAACTGGGAGTCCACCCCAGCAAAGGAGTCCTGTGAGAGGATGGGAGAACGAGAGCGGCTACTTTTTTGACGCGATGGCTGCAGCAGATCAGGTTTTCCTTTTGCCTTAGTTGGTTGTGAATGCATTTCGTGTGTCGTCGATGGAAGTATTGGATTCTTTATGGGAGATACAGGGGATAGCTTTGGCTTCTGAAAAAGTGAAAGGAAAGGATGGAGGAACAACAGTGATGTCAGAAGATAGCTTATATACAACTGAGTTGTGAAAGGACTCAAACCTTTGTTGCGCATCCAGGGGTTCCTGGTCGTCGGTTCGTTGTTACATTATCTTTCACCGCCAGTCCATGCGGTGACGACGGACGCGAATCAGGTGACGGCATACCCCACTTAATATCTCTCCCAGTGGTTCCTGTTGTCCCCAAGTTTTCTTTTGGCGAACCTTCGCTCAGTACCATCCCGCTGTTACCGCTGTCCTCGTCATCGCAAAGCTGCGTTTGCGTTTGCGTTGCTGCAAGTCCGTGAAAATGATAATGGTGCACCGAGGATGTGGCCGAGTTTCTGGATGAAGGGAAGGATTCGATCGAGTTATCCTTGTTAGGTACCACCACTCCGCCTTTAACCCGATCTTCAGAAGGTTCCGGTGATTTTTCGAGGGCGGCATGTATTAGCTGTGTAGCCTGGGACTCTTCTGCGTCCACGTCACTGAGAGCGACGCGTCCACAATCATCAAGTGCATCAATAAGAGAAAAAGAAGGCCCGTACCTCAAACTTCCATCAAACACGTTCATTTAGTCCAGATGATAGTACGCGTATTTTGCGCAATTGGATCGTTCCAGTAGTGAGAGAGAGCGAGACTTGACGTGGAGAAACAAGTGGATTGGTTGCAGATGCAGACCTGGACGTAAGACTGCACTCAGATTGTATTAGCGTATTTCCAAGAATGATCGTGACAATAATTACCTCAACCCTGATAATGTGGAGTTTTTCGCGTTTAGTTTGAACCAAAGACAGACGAATGTCGGGTCACAAAAAGGGATAGAGGTCCGAGGACGAGGAAGAACGAAAGTCAGAGCTGTTTCAAGTGTCTTACGGGATATTATAATCTTGAGCTTGTAAGGAACCATGCAACTACACGTGATCGCCCAATAATACTGCCCCCGGATTTCCGTTTGTGGTATTCCCGAGTGAAGCGTCGCCCCATTGACGCACCAGCCACATTCCTTGCTGTGAGCTATGTCCATTGGTCCTAACTTCGTTGTCGACTTCACCGCCCTGGCTGCATCAATCATGTATTTCTGGCTCGCTCTCGGATTCATGGGTCTCATTCTAATCCCAGAAACGCATATCATGACGCGAACTTTTTTTTCTCCTTCCGTTCACAGATCAAGGTCTAAATTGATCAACTGAAAGTAATACACAGCTCAATCAAATGACAGAATCAAGACTTGGATATCGTATACGATGACCAGAATAAAGCGGAGAAACCAAAAGGAGCTGCGTGTACTAGCTATTTCGCGTCAGCATCGACAGAAAAGGTCACTAATCCACCACCGGACACCCGCTTCTTCGAATAAGATGAGGGGTAGGTCCTCCAGTAGAGGAAGACCCATATCTTCCCGAGTCTACCTCATTCTTTCATTGGTTGAACCTCTCCAGGTTTTTGAACGCATGGCTTAGTCTGCTATCTCTCTGTGGGATATGACGGGGACATGACATCCGTACCCGTAAACCCAAGTATACTGGTTACCAGCACCGTCTTCGCGACCCCTTTGTTTCTCCGAATCACCATCCACACCTACGTCTGGTTTCCAAGCTAAGATTAGGAGCTTGCCTTACCTGCGGCTGGAGTTGTTGCTGGCGACTCTCCTGTTCTAATTGGATTTACTGTTTCGCCGGCACCAGCCTTTACGGCGACGGTGCCTCCCTAAGCTTTTATTGCCCATGGCAGAAATTTGTGATACTAGTGGAAGACTCATTGCGCAAAAGCCTCCCCCCTTTGAGCCGAACAAGAGATTTCCCGACGGTTTGGACTCAACTTTACAGTGACAGAAGATAAACTGGAAACGTCATTCTAACCCGCCTATTCCTACTGTATACCTACCCTATGACACTTTCATGCACTCGATGTCCCTATCAAACCCAGCTCCTGGGTTCCGAAGAAGCATTATTGCAAACACTTGGGCAACGATTACTCGCACTATGAACAGGACACCGACTGCGCTGTCCACATGCGGACCAATTACAAACACTCTGGGTTGTCTTTCCCTGAGAATGGCCGCGGGGTCACGACCCGACGACCAAGAATCCCGAGAGATAAGATACGAGTAATTCTATCCGCCAAGAATGCCCCAGTCAGCCTTGCAGATGATGGTGCTGTGGCTTAACTGGCTTTAGCCACGGAATAATGTCGTTGGGTTCGCCGGGTCTCGAGGGCGGAAATAACATAATCAAAAGGGAAAACCGGACTCACATACAGAACCGTACTTCATGATGCTACGCGGCAACCATTCCCATCCACCATTTCGACTGTTCTTCGGGCTGCTACTTGGGTTAAACTCGGTGTCCGAGCGCCGGTAAAAGATCTCTGATTTACCCCAACGGGCGTAATTGTGCGTCATGGGAGCTGGATCACCAATTACCGAAGATTCAACATCAAACCATTGGCCAACACATCATCTGCTTATGGTTCTCTTAGAGTGGTGGAATCAAAAAAATTCTGGAAATAAAACAAATCAGAAAAAAGTGTTCATCAACATCGAGGCGATGATAGTCAAATCGCTAAGTTCCAGATGGGTGCCGTCAATACTTGGTTGTGACACTGGCACGAAAAGTGATCGTTGCCTAGCCGCAGAAGAGGTCATTTTTCGAAATAATGTCTCTGACGAATATTCGGAAGCTCAAAAACAGAAAGGAAGGAAGGAAGAAAAAGAAAAAGAAAATTGGTGTCGATACAAGAATTGATGACAAAGCCTGTGTTCCGCGCATTCGTTCCTTCATCTCCACAGCCTCGCCATCTCAGAAAGTTGTAATAGCGCTAAAATGCACAAGAGCGTAGAGGCACACAGGAGCTATTGCGGTTCAACGTGCAGCATCCGCAACCCCGTACGGGCCCGATCGATGGGGCCCCTTATATACGGCCCCAAGCGGTAGCTCTAATAGTCACTGAGGCCGAAGGTTGAGCCGCTGGACACGGAAGGACACGCGGAATGGAGGAAGATCTTGTCTTGGCGATAGTGATTGGGGTCTATTTGGAGTTCTATAGGGTTTTGTCATGATAAGATCATTAATACTTATTCTGGGCTCCTAGGGCTATATGTTTAGCACTAGAGACCTTTTGCAAATTGCGGTTTAAAACTGATCGAAAGGGCCCGTGGGGTGTGGACCAGCTAATCGCAGGTCTCAATTTCCAACATTTAACTATAGTCAAACTTTCGGGGGGGTCTCCACAAGAGAACATATACGAAACGGGTGCGGCCGAGAACACAGCATATTTGGAGCATTGGAGCGGTTGAATGGGGAAAGACTGGTGGCTGTTGTTCACCGCAGCAACAGTCATCAGGTGAGGATTGAATAGGAAATATACGAAAAGAGCCGCTCGCATCCGAAAAGGAAATTAGGTCGTTATGAAATCAATTAGTTTCAAATTTAACAAATCTGTTGGCGTTTCTACCCCCTGCTACCCTTCCTCCGCCTCCCTCCACGCCATGTCCCACCTGCCCCAATTACCCACATTGCATACCCCCTTTTCCCGCAAATCCACCAATGACCTTGACGACGATGACCTCGGTCTCGCCAACAACGCGCCTGTTGTTCAGACTATCCCGTCGCTCTGGGGGATTCCGCTCAAATATATATCGTATGTTTCCTTCAGTTCGAACCAAAGTGCAATGCATCATTACGCGTCGTTCTAATCTAGGCTTGTGACGCTGGCCGTCCAAAATTCGGCGCTGACCATTATCATGCATTATTCCCGTGTCTCAACTCCTCCGTTGCGCATGTATTCTGCAGCAACAGCCGTCCTTATGAACGAAATCTTCAAGGGGCTCGTTTCACTCGTCATTGCGTTCGCGCGGTTGGACTCTGGACACGCTTCCATGTACGACTTGGCGCAGGCGCCATATCCTGCTGGAAGCAGAGAGGTAGCGAGTCGGCTGCGGAAGTTGTGGAGAGACGTGTTTAGTCCAGATTGTTGGAAGTTGTCAATACCAGCCATACTTTATGGTGGGTCTCATTTTTTTTCCGATCCAAAGCTAGCCAGAACTTATGCTTCAATCACTAGTCATCCAAAATAATCTGCAATACGTTGCCGCGACTAATCTGGAGGCCGCGACATTCCAGGTCACCTACCAAATGAAGATCCTCACCACCGCCGCATTCTCAGTCATGCTCCTCCGGAAGAAACTTTCCTCGGCGCAATGGATATCGCTTCTATTTTTGGCCCTCGGCGTGGGCATTGTGCAAATCCAGGCCGGTGTTCACAGCGGTGCAGCAGGAAACGTCCCAACACATTCTATGAACGCCCTGAAAGGTTTCATGGCTGTGACCGCAGCATGTTTCACCTCTGGCTTAGCTGGGGTCTATTTTGAGATGGTTCTGAAGAACTCTCAGGCCGATCTCTGGGTACGGAATGTCCAACTCTCCCTATTTTCCTTATTGCCAGCTTTGGCGCCTGTCATACTCGCATATAATACGCAAGGGACGAGGGGCATTGGGAGCTTCTTTTCCTTGTTGTTCCAAAACTTTGGGGCATGGGCCTGGGCAACAGTTGCCGTTCAGGTTCTCGGGGGACTCCTCACGGCACTGGTTATCAAGTATTCCGACAACATCCTCAAGGGCTTCGCGACCAGTTTAAGCATCGTCATTTCCTTCCTTGCTTCCGTCGCTCTCTTTGACTTTAAGATGTCCTTCACATTCCTTCTCGGCTCTGCCGTCGTCCTGGTCGCGACATGGCTTTACAATTCCCAGCCTAAGCGACCTGTTCTCTTCCCCGTTTCCTTATCAAAAGACCCCATGGCCATCGCATGGAGTTGGGGTGGAAGGAATGAGAAGCAATATCTGGAGTCTCTACGGTCTCCCACCCCTGTCGCAATTCCAGTCCACTCTCTTGGCGGCCTTACCGCAGTTTCGTCAACAACCTCTTTATCTTCCGTATCTTCCACCCTCACATGTTCACCTCCATTTGTTGACTCCGAGAAGACCAAGATCATTTATACGCGGTGACGTCTCATGGGGCCGCTGACTTCTGGGCCATGGCGATCATTGGGAGACGTGATTTAAAACGAGCACAATACAAGCAAATTAATACATGATGATGGACGAACGCTGATGAACTCTGGACATGGACTTCACGTACTATACATTATCTTCTTGCCGCCTTTCCTCCCTGTCCTCTTCTTATGTGTAAGCGACGCCAATTACTGTGTGGCGCCCATCAACATTTCAACCTTCTGCGCTTCTTATTTCATACGCCCTTCTTAATTCACATGACGTTTCTCCCCTTTTCACTCATTGAGAATTTGGGACCCCACAGCACTAACTTAGTATACTCTTCTGATCTTTGATTCGTTCTTCCCTAAATCGCATGACCCACTTTTCTCCGTATGCGTACCACCCCTCAACCACTTTTGGTGACACTATCATACGATGATTTTATTTTTTTTAGCACCTATAGCAATGTTTTTCTTGGTCTATAACTCTTGTAGCACTATAGAAACTTCTTCAGAAACCGAACGGCAAAGTAATCGGAAACAAAGCGTGTTATTCAGAGAGTCCATCTTTCCCCTGTATTGGAGGAAAACACTATAAACATCACAACATTTGGAAACCACGACCAAAATAACCAGCGAAGCAACCATCATTTCGAAGTTGGCTCCAAGCTGGAGCACTGTGGTACACCATAGTACAAATTTCTTCCGACTCATCAACTACTGCGCAGATTATCACCTAACCAAAAAAACCCTTGCATCTTTCTGGACCATGCTCATTCCACTCCACCAGCGCTCCAGCATTCAATGCACTTCAACCTCAGTCAGCCACATTTCAACCACGTGCTTCCAGGCCGCGTTTGATGGCTAGACGAGGGGATAAATATCAAATTCATCTCGTTTGACGGTGTTGTTTTACGGACCTTCACAGGTGTCTTTCGCGTCACCGAAAAGCATCTTCGTGCCAGGCATGTAGAACATAGGATTTGGAACATCAGCTGTTATTTTTAGGATAGATGTCAGAAGATGTCGCGCCGAAATAGCTGTGTTCGGTACCATATCCACTCGCCAAGCCACGCTTCATGACGATGACTTGTTTGCTCTTCCATGCGTGAAGTACGGGCATACCCTACACGCAGCGCCAATTAATCAGTGAAAAATGACGCACTCTTGTTGACACTCACAGCAATAGGAGAACCTGCTTCCAGAGCAATGGGGTTGACGGTATCATTGGCGCCAATGACCAATGTTACATCTGTGTCATTGAAATCATCATTGATCTCATCCATCTCGAAAACAACTGTTCACACCGTTCGGTTAGAAACAAGCCAATTCAAGGATCTCCGAAACATACTGTCATAAGGGACCGAAGCTTCAGCAAGAAGCACATTGCACTGCCCTGGCATGCGACCAGCAACAGGGTGGATAGCAAACTGGTTGTAAGCCACCGTTAGCACCGATGGAATATCCATAAGCACCCGAAAAAAACTTACCCGAACGTTAACTCCTTTGGCTCTTAGCATGGAAGTGATCTCCGAAATGGCGTACTGTGCCTTAGCGACCGCCATTCCATAACCAACAACCTGAGTGCCAAGCATCAAAACCAAGAACTGGGGTTAATGGTGGATGGCGTACTAGGATGACATTGTCAGCATTGGCTAAGGCTTCGACAGTTTCATCCACTGTAGTCTTGGTGATGGTCCCTTCAATCTTCGTTTCGGAAGCGGCAGGTGCGCTGATGCCTCCGAAGAGCACGTTCGTGAGAGATCGATTCATCGCAACGCACTATAGCACGTGGTAAGTCGGTGACGAACAAAAAATATAACTCTTCCCACCATAATATAGGAGAGAATTGAACCGCTGACACCGATAAGCGAACCGACAGTTACAAGGAGCGGGTTATCCAACATAAATCCTTCTGCCACAAGGGCGAACCCACTGCGGGGGCATTTGAGTTGCAGGGTGCACCGGATTAGCAAGGCAGTACTTACGAATAAGCATTCAAGACAGTGATTACGACGGCTAAATGTGGATACATGTTATGCTCCATTCAGCATTTTGAGTAAGAGGAGGCACGTACGCATATCTGCACCCCCGATAGCTGCTGTAGTGGTATAACCCTTGATGAAACTGAGAATGGTACTTGCCCCTAGGAACGAGGCAGCCACCATCGGGGTTGTAGGAACCTGAGTTAGGAAACCTGCCATAGTCGCAGCGTTAGCACCGAGGAGCGTAGTGTTGACCAAGTGCTTCCCGGGCAGTGCCAAGGGTCGGCTCGACATCTTCGCTGCAAGTTTGAGGAAGGCCACAATGGATCCAGTGAAAGTGATACCACCTGGGTCAATATATTAGCATGCACGAAATGCACACGTATCCTGACGCAGTGGGTCTCCAAGCCTCTTACTCACCGATGACAACACCAAGGTAAGCCGTCACCATGTGTAGCGTAGATAGGTGTGAGACATCTTGCAAAACACTAGCAATACTAGTCAAGACGGCGGACAAACCGACGATCGAGTGAAGCATTGCAACAGTTTGAGGCAACTCAGTTGCGGTCACACGTCGTCCGATAACAGCACCGAGGAAACCTCCGATTGCCGCGACACCAGCAAATTGCCCGATAACTGCAGGGGGGAAACCGACCGCAGCAAGAGATGCAAGGAAACCGGATCCAACACCAAGAATTCCGAGAATGTTTCCTTGCCTTGCGGTGGTCTGAGAAGCGAGGCCAGACAGAGAGCCTGATTGGGTTATACGTCAACCATTCTGAGCAAAACTGAAAGCAATATACCGATGCAAAGGACACTGCTCGTCAGGTAGCCCGCTTGAACAAGTCCTGCCATTCCAGTGCTAGCAGCAGCAAGGAATCCACCAGTGAAAACGGTTGCGGGAATTGCATATAGCCAAGGATATTCGGGAGGATCAGTTGGTCCTACGTCCCATATGAGACTATCAACTCAGAGGATCACTTCTGAGCTTACGTTTGAACATGTCGAGCATACGTTTGGTGATGACGAAACCTCCAGAAACATTGATGGTAGCAAGAAGGACCGCCAGTGCTCCAAGGGCTTGGGGAATGGTACCAGGAAGGTAGCCACCACCCATGACGAACATGCCTGCAACTCCAACCTGCGAAGCCCATAAGTATTGCTTAGGAAGGAGGAACGGGCCAGAAACTCACCAAACCAGATATAGCATTTGTCACAGACATAAGCGGTGAATGCAGAGCCGGAGTAACGCCCCAAATCACTCTGTAAACAACAATGAGATACATCTAAACAATTGCAGGTGTCCTCACCTGTAACCGACCAAGCCAGCAAGACCGAAGGTGAAAAAGCTGTCCATAAAAGCAGTTCCAGTAGCCTTTCCTAGGGCAACAGCGGTGCCCATTCCAGCGGTGACAACTGCGACCTCTCTTGTAGCCTTCTGCCACGGGGTTATGGCCACAGACGCTTCTTTTTCCGCCGCCGTAGGTGTTGGGGGAGGAGGGACTG
Organism: Podaxis rugospora; assembly: GCA_018524415.1. Classification (NCBI taxonomy): domain Eukaryota; kingdom Fungi; phylum Basidiomycota; class Agaricomycetes; order Agaricales; family Agaricaceae; genus Podaxis; species Podaxis rugospora. Next base: position 135,141 of record JAEUWL010000096.1, read on the forward strand.
GAGGAGGAAGAGGACGGGGTGCCGGAGGAAGGATCTCACCCTTGTGAACAACAATAGCTCCCCGGACAACTTCATCTTCGAGATCAATCAGGAACCGACCATCGCCTCCCATAGACAGCAGGAATTTAACAATATTGTTGGAGTATAACGTCGAGGATTGTGTCGGGAGCCTAGAAGGCAAATCCGTGTAACCTACCGAAACAAAATTAGAAAGCCGAGCATCCTGAACCCGAGGATTACACCTAACCAATGATTGTAACACCATTGTGAACAGAGATTTCACCAGGGACGGTAGCCTCGCAATTACCACCAGCCTCTGCTGCCAGATCCACTACCACAGAGCCTTGCTTCATGACCGCAAGCATGTCCCTGGTGATCAACTTGGGTGCTGGTTTTCCTGGAATAAGAGCCTGAAGGAAGCTACTTTAGACGACACTAAAGGGTGGATGGAGCCCACTTACAGTCGTAATCACAATATCGACATCCTTGCATTGTTCCTTGAACAGAGCCATCTCCGCCTCGATGAATTCCTTCGACATGACCTTCGCGTATCCACCGGCACCACTTCCGTCTTCCTTGATATCGACTTCCAAGAATTCAGCACCAAGGGATTGTACTTGTTCACGGACGGCCGGCCGTGTATCGAAACCGCGCACGATGGCACCCAGTCGCCTCGCCTGAGAATGGATCAGTCTCTAAGTTTGTGAAGTATTCCCCCTACTCACTGTTGCAATGGCACTGAGACCTGCGACGCCTGCACCAATAACCAGAACCTTTCCAGGAGCAATCTACATCATCTCGGTTAATAGATGCCCGCCTTCCATGTAACTCATACCGTACCTTGCTATTAAGCCAAGGTGAGTCAGAATTGGGCAGTTGGAGATGTTCACGGAATCACTCACCCCGCCGCGGTAACTTGACCAGTCAAAAATCTACCGAAATGATTGGAAGCTTCTAAGACAGCTTTATAACCAGCAATATTAGCCATCGAGCTGAACCGCAAGTGAGTCAGTTTAATCACTCAAATGCTACGATTCACTTGCCTCAGAGCATCAAAGACCTGAGCACGCGAGATTCGGGGTATCATATCCATCTGAACGAGATATTGTCAGTGATTTCCAATACAGCAGGTGAATGCTAACCATGACTAACAGCGAAAGCGTTGGTTTTGCGTTCGGCAAGGGAATCTACAATAGCCTTGTTTTGTGCTGGATAGAGGAACGAGATGACAGTGCTACCCTCTCTGATTCTCTCCACCTCTTGACCACTCAATGGTGGCCGGACTTTCAACAATATGTCAGATTGTTTAAGTAACTCGTCTCGAGACACGAGAGTAGCTCCAGCCGCAGCATAGTGTTCATCCAGGAACTGTGCTTCGGCACCAGCGTTGTGCTCGATAAGGACTTGAGAGAAACCTTTCTTGCGCAACAGTGCTGCATTTTGTGGGGTAAGCGATACTCGGCGCTCATTCGGGAAGATCTCGCGAGGAATGCCAACAGTCAGAGACGAATAAGGGACGCCCTGTGGCTCGGGTGCGGTCTTGTTGGCGTTGTCGTTCCAACGATATGCCGTAGTTTGAAAGCATCGGTGGCCTGGTCCAGAACAACATTTAGATACGTCGCAGATCAGATCATAGGACACCACTCACCGAGTTTGGGTAGCCTCGTAGAGAGAATGGATGCAAGGGACCGAGCTCTAGTCGCCATTTCTAGCGCATGCGATGGCCCTCGAGCCATTTTACGAGCCTTACACGAATGAAGTGGTACGAAAGCAATGCTGATCTGGCAGTCAACCTCCTGACAAGGGTGTGTTTGATTCCAACTTTTGTACAGAGTTCGGTCACTTGAATTAGAACGAGCCGCCCGAACCAGGAGTGTAAGAAGCGGGCCGTGGCCCGTGACAGTCGCCACGTGCAAGTTCTCCACAATACATGCAGCCCATCCCCACAGTTGTCAACTCCCTCTGTTGTCGGCCTTCAACTCGTTCCAGCTCTTGACACCTACTGCTGGGCTGAGACTAAGCGGGGCAAGCGACATGCCTGCCTGGAATCCATTATCGTCATTGTCGTCCCTGAGATCACGCCGTTTTTTTAGGACCCGCCTAGCATTGCAGTATGGGACCTCCACACAAATGGGCAATCGATGGCCAGGAAGACATACTTTGATCTGAATTCCCTGAATTCTTCCCAGTGGCACGGAAGAAGAGAGGCGGCCACAGGGTCTTGACAAGCATGTATCATACCTATTCTATGCATCCATTGATAAGCGCCGTCGACAGCCATGCTGACTTGCAGTACGGAATGCAAGTGGGCCACAAGGGGAATTGGGCTGATATGTGTCCATGTCATGGATCGACTACCAAGAGGATTACTGTCAGCTGATCAATTGCATGCCACTCGTGGTGAACATGATGGCATGATGGTCGCATCAGAATGCAAGGACTACGTTGCTGTCTGAACCTTTCCTTACCGTCGGTGGATGAACGCGCCAGGTGAAGTATCGGTAGAAAAATGGGCTTCGAAACTTGGCATTCTTCATTCGTTCGAGCATATTTATCATCCAGGTCGCTTCTCGCTTGTCATCACTGCTCTCCCCCACGCGCCTGGGTCATCGGTATTCTGTTACTAGATATGTTCTCTATGATAATAGCGACAAATACCGAGGAAATTGCCTCTATATAGTTCCGATATTCCTTGCCCTCCCCCCCCCCCCTCCCCCAATTCGGTATACAGGCTTTCTAACTCCAGGAACTGACGAAAGGAGATCGCCGAGGCTTGTACTGGTGCCTAGGATCGCATGTGGATCAGGTCTCTGAAAGAGTAGGGCGGTTAAGCAATGAGAGGGTCTGTGTACAGGTATCAAAATACATTCACGGGAACCGTCAACAGAACCATTATTATCAAGAAATACATAGTTGTGGTATAAGCATCCTGCAAGATTCGGGATTCACATCTAATTAGAGAGCTGCGTGTTCCCTTGGGTGTGAATAATATATACCTGATGTCATTTCCTAATTTGCAACCTTCCTGCTCAGCTCTCGCTCCAGCTTCACCAAGTCTCGTGTGTGTGGATGTTCCCAAAGAGCCTTAGCGGCAGCAGCGGAAATTGGCGGCAAAGGCTTTCGAGGAAGACCACCGTAACCGTAGAGCTGTTCGAGCAGATACTTGGTTCCGGAAATCGATGCCTTAGAAATCGTATAATCAGCCCGTGCTACAATCCCCTGTATTCTCTGGGCTTCTGGAAGCAATGACAGGTCTCTGCGGGCTGCCTCGGACAACTGGAAGAGCTTGACGATTGAGTGCTGTAGGTCAACGTGTGTCAACCATCAGCAACGCAGTAGCACATAGCGGCAAGAAACAACTAACCGGAGCGACGTTAGCCAGTCCGGTAATGGCACCGTGAGCATTAGCGAACGTGGATGAGGTAAGGAAATCAACGAATCCTCCCAACACCAGGAAGGGAGCGTTGATGTTCCGGCGGGGATAATTAGTCGTGAACGATGCTTGGGAAATATCATCGGCAATCCTGGTCAATTTGCCAACATTGCCACACCTATGCAACACCGCATTTTAGTGAATAACCGAGAAGCAACCCCCTGAAACTCACGTTAGTTTGACTCCACAGATATTCGGACATTCCTTGGCCAAATCTGTGATCAGGTCGGAGTCGAGATCGATTCCTCCACTTGCACCGGGGTCTGTTGTGAAGGATAAGAACCGCCCTATTGCGAAAGAACTAAACTTACAGTTGTAAATCATCACTGGAATAGGGCTCTTCTCGGAAACTTCAACCCAATATGCCTTCAATGCCTCCCGATCACCCGCCAAAACACCTGCAAAATATCCACTTGCAATCACGAGAACGTAGTCCGCACCAGCATCGGCGGCCTGCTTCGTCAACTCCAAGGTCTCCCTCGTGCTACCCGCCCCGGTCCCCGCAATGACTGGAATATCGGTCAAACCAGCGTTATCCAGGGCCTTCCGGGCCGCCTGGATGAGAGTCACTCTCTCGCTATGTGAGAGATGAATGGCCTCCCCCATGGAGCCAGCGATGACTGGACCGACGCCAGCCTGAGCAGTACGAACAACATGGGATTCGAACGATGGTATATCTAAGCATGTATGGTCACCAGGTTGAATCCATAACCATAGCATCTAATCATTTACCAAGGTCCTCGGTGGCGGGCAAGAAAAAGGTTGGGATAGGAGCAAAGATGCCCGCCTTCAAAGGCCTGGCGACCGATTGGTGGCCATTGATTCCGTTTACTCCGTTTGCGGCCATAGCTATGGGATCAGTCGACGGCGGGGGGATGAAGGAGCTGCAGTTATTCGGAATGCCATGATATATAAGGTCCTCGGAGTCGGGGGAGTTGTTGGGGAGCAAGAGTTCGGTCCGGAGGAGGCGGACCGAGAAGAAGAAGTTGATAATGCCCGGACCGTCCCAAGATTTCTCCGCTCGACCGACGTGTGTCTATTCTTGGGAAACACGGGGCAACTCCTGGCGGTTCCGTGCACCTTCTAGTTGCACATGTCGATTCCAACCGGCAGGCGAAATTGACTATTTATTGAGCCATGTCGTTCCTCGATGTGTTGGTTCAAACGAAATTACATTACTAGCAAGGGTGCAGATTACTTGCCCGACCCGGAACAATAGCCGCGTGGTTGGCCTGTGTTGAAGCCCCACCAGGGAAAAAAATGGAACCACAGGCAGGGCAAAGCCACAGTTCGAGTTACGTTGCAATGGATGGATCTGAGGTCTCCCGAAGCGTAGGGAAGAGGCTGTTCCTTCGTACACAATCTCGCTCGGATCCCAGAACTTGTGGGTATGCCGGAGCCCCTACATGGAGCAAGGGCCACATGGGGTTGTATATCAGAATCCCAACATATATTCCTGACTGCCTGCCTGGTAACTACGTTCACCTCAAGAGGGGTCCAGGTGGGAATCCAGAAGAACAATTACATAGCTTGGCATACTAAATGTAAGAAGTTTCATGGAGCCCTCGAATGGTCGCCATTAGTGATTACTCACCAAAGGTGACATGCTCAGTGGGAATGTAATGATAGTCAGCATGTCCCGTGAACGACTTGAATTAAGGATAATGGGATTCTAAGCTTCAACCATACGCGAACATCAGAGCCTGTGACCGCGAGTACCATCAGTTCTACCGAAGTTTGAACCTCAGTAGGATGATGCCTACTGTAGAGGAAATATCTTAATTGTCTATGATATCCAGTCGGTCTAGCACTTCTCTTTCCCACTCAGTCCAGCCGTCTTCACCTGGTTCTTCCCCACGACTTTCGGACGCCCTTTGGAAGACCTCCCAGGGGACACAGGAGACATCTCCCACTTCCGATGGTTTGTCCATAACAAATTTACCTTGCCGCGACCGAGTCAAAGTAACGACGTGACCAGCAGAGTTCAAGTGGTGAGCAAGATCATGGACAATCGAACGAACGTATGTCCCACCAGAGACCTTCATCTTGAGAACGAAGGCAGGCGGGTTTTGACCCTCATCAGGGGTTTCAGCTTCGTCTTTGAGAGAGACATCTTTCTCAACGCCTGAGAGAGCCGTTTCCATGGCCATTTTCTCGTCGGTAGTGAGTGAGTCCTGAGGCCATTTGAACGTGTGATCTGTACCCTTCCAGTCGACAAGTTCCAGCGAATGCACTGTCACCTTGCGTGGCTCAATTGGGCGAGGAAGCGGTATGCCTTTTCTGGCGTACTCGTACAAAGGCTTGCCATCCATTTTGAGTGCGGAGAAGCTGGTATAAATATGTTAGTGGGTTCCATTTCGCATGAGATACGGATCGCGTGTGTTTACATTGGTGGGGTCTGCGAAATTTCACCCGTGAATTTAGGAAGCGCGGCCTCAACTTTCTCCCTGGTGACATGATGCCATGGAGCCAAACGGACACGTTTTCCTTCGCTGTCATAGGTGTCGGTTTCACACCCAAGCAAGCATGTCGTATAGTATTCCTACGGATATGGTAAACATTAGACATGACGGGAGAACGAGTTCGAACACCTTGGTACAATCCAAAAACTGGTTCAGATGTTTCGTTCCCCTTCCAACACCAATAACTGCCGCACATTGTAGACACCAGGATGACAAAGAACTTGCTGCAACATACCAAGAACACCATCCGCAAGTGGATCGAGCGTGCCTCCCTGTCCAATTTTCACAGGATCAAGTCGGCTGCGTTTCCTCGAGTGTTTTTTGGATTGATCAGGCTTTCCCAGTTTATCAGCCTCCACGAACAGTCGAGATTTCCCAGCAAGTTTCTTGATGTCTGTCAGAACAGACATACTAGTTGGCCCAGATGGTTTGACAATTCCAAAAAGTCCAGAAAGAGGAAGTGGGGGGATGGAGACCTTCGGCATTTTTGATACGGATGTATGATGTTCGGATAAAGGTACGCTACTTCCAGCAGGGACACCGAAAGAACAGGATTGCTATGAGTTACCTGGCCCTGCCAGGTTACAATTCGAAAGAGCTGACAAGAAATCTCAGTCGTGGGAAGAATCCAAATAGTTCCCAGTCGCATCTGATCCCATCACCGGTTAAATTGAAGCCTGAAAGCGCGGGTTTCTGAGGAGAAAATACTTATGTTTGGCTGCTTGTTCATCGTGCTCACATGGCTGTTTCTCAATGTGACTGTATGATAGCCACAAAGCCAATGGCATATTCGAGTCATCGACTTCCTAACCCCTTACCTCAATGTTATCCTCTCCTTGGACACTGGAACAGCCATCGATATATGTTCGTCCTCTTGGTCTGACGGAACAAACTTTCTACTGGGATGGTCGTTTTGAAGGGACAGCAGACTCTGTAGCATCAGCCGAAATAGATATCCAACAGGGCTCCCGTAAGTCGGTAATTTCCCCCACCAATCTCGAGAAGGCATGGACATCCCTCAAGTGCCAGTTCCCTCTTCTCGGTTCCCAAATTGTCCAACGTACAGACCAGTCTCTCTGGTTTTCCGTAGACGAAAATCGCTTGCGGTCTCTCGGGCAGGGGGAGCTTCACATCCATGATGTCGCGTCAGATGAAGAAGCGCAAACAATCTCCTCGAACATCCCAAATTCCCCCAGACTACTCTCAACCGACCTGCTTGCATGTCTATTGATACTCCGCCGGACCGATAATGTAAAGCGGTTCCATGTCTTGATCCACGCCGCTCACGCGATAACCGACGGGATTGCTAACGCCACGCTTTTGAGAACGTTCCTGGATAACTTGGCGCGCTCCAAGTCCGATGTCGAGACATGGGATATTAAGGAACGACTCGCGTTATCGTCATCTTGCGAGGACTTATTTCCTGTGCATCGTCTCAACATTGCTCGGAGAAGATGGCGCAGCGCCATTGGTGCAATCATTAGCGCAAATCGCCTGTCTAAACTTCGCGTACGTCCTGCCGTTGTTACGTGTATCCACAGTCCACTCACCGTCTTCATTTAGGGTGGCCATACGTTACCATGTAAAGTCACACATCTTACGCCTTACCAACCGGCCGGGTCGGGAAACATCCTGACAATCTTCACCGAAGAAGAAACCCAAGGCATCCTTCAAGGTTGCCGCGAGCTCGGAGTGACGTTTGGAGCTGCATACCCTGTTATCGGACAAGTCGCATTGGCACGGGTGCTGTGCCAAAAATATGTTCGCGGTGAAATTGATCAAAACGAATGGGAATTCCGGAAGAGGGAACCCATGATCACTGGCGGCCCTCTCAACCTTCGACCATTCCTAGATGAGGAGTGGTACAAGAGAGGTGGATCGACGAATGTTTCCCTTGCCATCGGTTTCTTTTTTTACACCCTTCCTTATATGCCTCTGGGAGCCGCCAGCAACATTACACCGGGTGCTCCCGTCCCGTCGTACAGTGACCTCCTGTCAAAGAAGCGTTTTGCGTACAGATGCAGTCTGATTAAGCAACAGGCTGATCGTGTCCTTCGTCACCCCCTTCAGTATGAAATTGGGACTAACAGGCTTTCGGCAAGGGTTTTGTTTGTGAAGAACATTGCGGAGGATTGGAAGACAAGGGTGCTATTACAAAAACGTTCCGATCGTCAACTTTTGTCTGTACAAGAGCTGGCTGCCAGTGGCATGGTTTTCAGCCACGGTGGTTCGAGCTTCGGGAATGTAAGCTTCGCTTTACTTCTACTTGACCTTCAGATTGACACGCTTCTCTTAGACAAACGGAATGTACCCAGAATTCTATCCTCTTTCGGGAGAGAACCCCATCCTACGGCTCATTACATCTGGAATCAATCTCAATTGTCGCCCTAGAGAATTATACCTCGGTGCAGTCAGCGGTCGTGGCCAACTCCGCATGAATGTGTTCTTCGACACTAATGTCTATGACCCGGAACTTGTTCGAGAATGGTTAGATGAAGTCAAAGAGGCCGCCAGGCACTATTTATTGCCCAAAAAACTCGTGTCTAGTCGCCTTTGACGTATTCCTTTTTAACACCTTACTGGGATTTGATTGAAGGCATAGAGACACTCCAGGGAATGTATAATTTTTTGGTATCATTTTATTGTCCACGTAACTATTGTACATGACGGACATCGCAAGCTTTCGACTGAGGGATGTTTTTTCAGGGCCTCTTGCCCTGTTTGAGTTTACAGGCATGCTTTAGCCCAGTGGATGGCGCACCTGGGTGTTCGCTCCCCCTGTCCGGCACGGAAGGCCGTTTGAAGCATCACCTCCCTGGTCTCTCGGTTCTGGTCTTCGCTAGCTGCCCCGGGGGGGGGGGGGGTTCTGTTGCCCTGCCCCTCCAGTGCTCTGGTTCATATCGTTAAATAACGATCGTCGTGGTGTCCATTGGTGTAGACTGTAGGATACACGGACGTGTTAGTCCTCAGTAATGGTCAACAACTAAGTCTATTACCTGTAGGATACACGGACGTGTTAGTCCTCAGTAATGGTCAACAACTAAGTCTATTACCTGTAGGATACACGGACGTGTTACTACAGGATAATCAGCATATGGAATATGAATATAAAAGAAAAGAAGAATACGCACGTCCTCAGTAATGGTCAACAACTGAGGAACGCGAAATGAAGAAATCGAGAATTAAAGGTGTTTCTAAATTAGGACAAGATCACGAGACAACATTGTTAATGGACAACGTCCAACAATTGGAAGTGGTGTAGTGTAGTGAGATTGTTGGGGTGGGACGTTGCATCTTCTTTAGTTATTGGCATTCGCTTCGTTGACCTTGTATGGTCCCATGGCTTGTCTAGATCTCCTTGTTGCGTCTAAGTAGTCAAGGAGCTCCTTGATCCCTTGCTCTGACGTAAAGATCTTCTGGTTCATAGGAGTTTCCTCTGCCTAGCCGTCTCCGCATTGTTTCCCTTTCGTTGTTGTATTTTGGGCAGTCCAGGATGAAATGCTTGACAATTTCAGGTATGTAGTGTCTTGTGCTCTCCCAGCACCGGTCGCATTTGTCATCGTCCCTCTGTCCTATCTTTTTGAGATATACATTAACCGGCAGGCGTCCGCTCCTGAATTGAACTAGTATACTCCCCTGATTTTGTGTGAGCCTATCTCTCCATTTTCTCAGTCTCTTGTAAGAGTGGTCTGGGTCTATTGGTTCATGCGCTCCCAACGTGGTGATTTTGTCCATTCTGTCTTCCATCTGAGGTTTGTTTCCTCTGCTAGGGCGGCCTTGCTAATCGGTAGAGGTTTTCTCAGCAAATTCGGCAGGTCTTCTGCTGGGCTGGATGTACCCGCAGGGAATGTATCTACATATACTGAAATGCGAACAAACTCAATTTCCACCAACCCACGACCCACCACAGATACACCTCAACGTCCACATCTTCTCCCAAATCCGCCACCTATCCGACACATACTCATGCAACTGCGAATCAAACACCACGTTCGACGATCCACCACACCTCGAACACGTCAAATGAGGCTCCTGAGTCATTACCACGCCCTTTGTCACAATATCCTCGTCCCTGTATTTCTTTTGCTTTCCGATGCTGAGATTCGTAATCCCATCGACGAGGTCGCTCGGTTTTATGAATAGGACAGCTTTGTTTAAGATGTTCTGTGTTTCTGTGATTTTCTTGACAATGGTGGATAATTGGTTTTGCAGTGATGGGGTGGGTTGGCAAGAAGCGAGGGCGATACGACAATCTTCCGCTATAAAAATCAAGACCGTGTCAGGAGACCATCAAAAGACAACCAGGTTTGACACACATGGTAAAGCTTCCACATCGGCAACACTCTCGTCCAGGATTCCTTCCAACCCTTCCAAGTTGAGTCCAGAGCAGTCAACCATATCGACGAGTAGATCTTTCGCAATTTGTGATTTCTCCGCGCTGACAGACAATGACTTGAGATATTGGTGATATTTTTTGACATGCTTCAAGGCTGCAGTCAGGTTTTGCAATGCAAATGGGTGCACAAGATGCAAAAGCATAGGCGACGCTTCCCAGTCGGTGTTTATGTCGTCTACACAATTCTCAGACACAACCTCCTTTCACAACGGCATTGGCACTTACCTGATGGTCCAAAGAGATCATCCTGAGTTTCCTCTGCCTTATCCTTCGGTGGTATGTCACAGAACAGAATGCATTCTTTCATGATTCTCTCGAGTAATGTGATAACCCAGTTGGTCAAGCCGGTCAGCTGCCAGACAGCATCTAGAGGACCGTCAGCAAGCAAGCGAAAATGCGAGACTACATCGCCTCACCCAAGTCGTACGTATCTCCGTCGGCACAATTACCAAAGACCATGTTACAGGCAGCAACTGAACACATGTCATGCGCTGTGCGCCATTTGTCCTCGAGCTGTTCTTTGGCTTGTTCATCCTTCGACAGTAATGCTCGCTTTCTGGGTAAATTTCTACTGTAAACTTGTATGTACAGCTCCCTGAAAAGTGGCTACTTACCGATAGACTTCTACCGCGACACCTAGGATATCCCACGTCGACCCGTACCTCAGGCCATTGCTGTTAGCGTCAAGAACAGTCATAGCGCCGCTCAATGTCTTGACGACTTCCTCTGGAGAAACCGCAGGTAGTGACAGGCAGTGGCAGATGTCCGATGAGCTCCTCCGACTAAGGACGGCCAGAACCAAAGGATAGACAAGTGGCGGAACTGCATTCGAAATCTTAACCGGTCGGAAGAGAAAGGAAGATATCAACTCTTACCACCTAGATTTGGATGTAGGGGAAGGAGGTGAGTTCCTGTCACTGGCTGCGGTGATGACAGTGATGTTGTATACACAAGCACCCCGTTAGGTGAAGGTGTGGCCTGTAGCGGCACTGATTATCATATCAGTGCGGCGAACATATATATTGGGGTACCCTCCTCACAGTCTCTTCCGGCATAATCTAATGGGACGCGGATGGCTGATGGCTCCCAGTCCTCCTTGTCTTTCAAGTCAGGTCTGGGAAAGAAACAGTAAATACTTGGGATGGAAGGGGATTGAAATACACGCACAGGCTGAGCATATGCACTCTCCCTACCGTAATATCTTTTGGTTTCTTAGGCGTCGTGTTGCTCCACTGGCCAGAAGCGTCAAGTAGGATCACTGGTAGGAGGTTCTCCCTCAGGTGTGGAGCATGCGAAGCGACATATGTCAGTATACTGGGCGTAAAGGTTCGCGTAGCTTCCAGTTGGTGGCCCTAAGCTTTGATTCAAAACAGACCCATGGCAAATAAAGATGATCCCTCACGAATGTAACTTTTCCGGATGCTGTCGACCTGCGGTTGATAGAATAGATGGATAACTGGGATTTGGGAGTGGAAACGTCTGTTTAATGGTAACCGTGAGTGTGAAACAGTAGAGCAGTAGAAACGAGACGAACATCCTTCGAAATCCAGGTAGCTCAACGCCAAATACACCTTTCCTTTATCGACCGTCGCCTTCTTCGTTGGTGACGCAGAGCCAGCAGCTTCGGCTGGAGGGGGATATATCGGACAGGTCAAGAAATTCATCCTGAATAGACCAGGGTTGTGGACGGGTATCGGAGTAGTAGGCTGTACAAATATGGCTTCGGATGCGTTGGACTTGTCAATGATTCTGGCTCGCAGAGAGGATGAACATACCCATTACGACACCGTCATATCGTAGCAACACCTGGTTGATCTCCACTATACATTCCTCGTTTCGTGAATCCCACTCGTCTTGGTTCTGGTCATCCCTCCGGGTGTTTACGGGTACCGTAAGGTCCATAGGGTCGAAAGGTGTGTTTTGCGTTGTCATCACAGTGAACTGACGCAGTCTTGCGGCAATGAAGATGGGGTATTCCGCTGAAAGAGAATCAGTGAAACAAGCCAACACGACGTAAAATGGCAATGGTACCATTGTAGCTAATACCGATCGTAGCATCGAGGCATACCTTGACGAGATCGGGTGGGTCATCATCGACAGGTGGATGATTGACTCGCAACATATTTGTTGAACCCAACTGACACTTCAGTATTTGCAGGTTTGGTAAGTAATACTGGTAGTAGCAAACATGGACGCGATAGTCTTGTGTTACGAGAATTAACGTCGGACTCGAAGTCGGTAAGATGAAGCCCTTTGGAGGCAAGCGGTCAGGTGTTCCAGAACTGTTGATTGTCCACTGTGAAATTGTCAAGATCAAGTAGTTTAGGTGTTGATCGCTACATACGTCGCGAGGCGCGCCCAACCAATCTGCAGCAATAGGTGCTGTCTGAGGGGGAAATGTCCACCATTCCTGAACAATCCAGTTGTCTATTTGCGGCCCTCTTTTCCATAAACATCCCGTGCCTTCACCGTTCGACTTGGGGAAATACGCGAACAGCCAGTCGTCTCCGGGCGCCACTGATATAATTGTCGGGGGTTCATAGGCCGTCTGGTTTGAGGTCACAGGTTTGGGCGAGGGTATTACGAATTGTTTGGAGGACGAAAAGTGCCTTGCCATGACTATGGGTTGTGTAGGGTGTGCGGAGAAGATGACCGATGATTGGGACCATTGCAATGGTCTGAGGAATTCAGGACCATGAATAGGAATGGGGAAGAGAGAACTAACCGGCGTGGACGTTCTACGAGGGGATAGTAGTCCCACCATCCAGAGTGCCAGTGGGTTAATTCCTTTGCTTTTCCTTTTGATGGAGAGACAGGGGCAGCCTTCATAATAGCCACACTCAGATGAACCGTAGTTGTAGCTGTAGCTGTAGTTGTAGCTGACCAAACAGACTTCCCATCAATTAGTGAGCACGGCAATCACGGCGATCCCCGCCACCTGCACCAGGCGTGTATGAAGCATGTTTCCTCAGACTTAAGGAGCCGGGGACTCATTGCGCCCCATCTCACCCCTCCACCACTTGCGCACTACACTCGCTATACATAGCCCTCACATTCCTTTTATTTAATACACTCTATCTTGTAATCAATGGCCTCCCAGACCCCTACATCTCAGCCTTCTAACGGTAGTACCGACATTTGAGGGATTCAGTGGCAAGCCGACGATGACAAACTGATCAAAGAACTGCTCACAGAGATGGAGCAAAAGGAAAATCGTGTTGTCCTTGCAGGCCATCAAAGTTCAACTGATGTGAGGTTCATGTTTTGTTTCAGAAACACTGATCTCATCACTTTCATGTAGAAGGTCAAGGGTGAGATGAAAGAGAAGGTCTACAAGCACATTTCTGAGGCCATCTTACCTGACCTCTTCAAGATCAATGCAAAGACTGTCAGCAACCAAGTCTGAACTAAGATCAATGGGTATGAAAGTCATGCTTACTGAATTTTGGGTCTATTCTTATCTTAAATCATAAGGCTGATCTCAGAGTACAAGGATTATGCCAAACGTCTTCGGAGAACTGGCGAAGGTGTTAATGACTCTGATCCTGATTCGTACTTCATCCATGCAAATGGTCCTGATCAGAACACCAACGTAGATGTCCTCAATATTTGGGGTAAGCTTTCATCCTCTAGTGACAACCTCCTACCCTAACCCACTTTAGATGAGATCTTACAGGAATTCCTGCACTTTGACTGACTCCATCATATGTTTGGGGCACGACCCAATGTCACACCTATCATTGTCTCAACAGGTATTGGCCCAAATGGACCCGAGAAACACTGGTTTCAACCACCAAACCGCCAATCAGGGTTTTCAGATGATCTTATTGATCCTGATTTGTTATCACAAACTCCTATAGCTCCGCCAACACCTCCAGACCCTATTTCCACACCCAAGAGTTCTTCCCCACATTCCACCCAGCATGTTCTGAAACCGTCATCAGTGCTTGCATCTTCCACTTGCAATATTCAAGTCATCCCAAGCAAGCAGAGTGCTTCCGAAGCAATCTTTGACATTCTCAGGTATGAGTCATTTATCTATTTGTTGTCATATGTTAATGAACTTGGTTAGGGATAGCTATGGCATGTTTTTTACCAAGACACGGCATGAGCAGTTTCAAGCTGAGCGTCATCTTCTTTATCAAGAGTTTACTCAGAATCTCTGGACATGCAATGAGTATCACATTGAGTTAGCAAAGATCCGAGCACGCTATGAGATGAGTGATGATACTTGCCCTTATCAGTACTCTTGAACGTCTTCTCCTGGGCCAATATAATACTATTTCTATTGATGTGCATGGACGATCATTGAACCATATTAATTTCAACACCTTCTAATCTACTGTAGACACTTGATACCCTTTCATTTGTTTGCTAAGCTCGTAGACCTTGAATTTGGTGGTAATACATAATCTCTGCTACCAACTGCTGCCATTTCTGGTCACCACTGATAAACTCCATACTGCTATATCCAGTAATATTAACTTGATCTGCTTGTGCTTGGTCTTGTTCTTCATCAATTCTGGTATGGTAATGGTGAAAGTAATCAGCCAACCTCCCTCCCTCAACATCAATGACAAGGTTGTGCAGGATAATGGCCTAGGATATCCATTTTAAGATGAAATTGTAATCTTGATTGTCTTTGATGACAACCCATAACCCATGCAAACACTGAAAACAGCCTTTGAGGGCACCCATAGTGTGTTCTGAACAAACATGGATATGAGAGACATAGTGATTAAAGATTGCATTCTGAGGAATGAGTGATGTGGGTTCTTTGAAAATGGGAATGGTGCATGTTGTGCATGGATAGGCTGAGTCAACCCAGGCAAATTCATGACCCTCAAAGAACCAATCAGGATGTTGGTGTGTAGCAGTGAATTCAAATGTGGTTGCATCATGGGCTGCTCCTGTTTGACCATGAGTGAAATCAACAATGTGCAGGGTTGATGGTGCATTTCCTATCTGAGATAACATGAGATCTTATCAGTGAGTTATGAATCTAGCACACCTGGACATTAAGCTGATAGTAAGATTTCCAAGTGAAATAGGCATCACTGTGTTGTTCTGGTTTTCAGGATAAGACAACAATTGTACCATCATACATGACCCAGCCTTCCTGACAAAGTCCTCCAATAAAACCTAATTCCCTTTCCACCCAGCTCTTCTCTTGCTCCTTCTCTTGGTATGTAAGCTTACGAACAAAGGTCTTCTGAAGAGACTCAATTGCCTGTAAGCAACATCCTGTATAATCTCCAACAGTACCCTCTCCACAACCAGCCCAATTTGCAACATCTTTAAATGAAACACCATTCCCATATCTTCCCATCCTGTACAAAGTAATGGCCAGTTGAATCTCAACAGGAGTCTGAGGTGCACCAGAACTATCACCCTCAGAAGTGAAAATAGTGTGTCCTTCAATGAGCTCCAGGAGAATATGAAAAGTCTGAGGGGATACGCGGACAAGATGCATGAAGCGATGGTGATCCCGAGCATTCCTTCCATATTCCCATAGTAACAGCAGCTGGCCATACTTTGGGACATGATATTTTCAGAACTGTAGGTATTGGGTCTCTTCAAGCATCACTAGGAAAGATGCGTCGAGGGAGAGCTGAAAAAGGGCCTCCTTGAAGTCTTTTTGTGGTGAAAGGAGATTTCAGACAGCTATTATGGCTGCGTATGCCTCAATAAGATGTTGTTTAGATGTCATAATGTCCCGAATGGTAGCAAAGATGGCCCATATCTCTTATCTCTTCGAGCTTTCTGTGATCTGTATCATCACTCGGAGTTTGAATAAAATGCTGACTAATTGATGGGAACTCTGTTTGGTCAGCTACAACTATAGCTACAGCTACAACTATGGTTCATCTGAGTGTGGCTAATACAAGAGAATGTGAGCATACACAAGTGCAGTGAGCCATAGGGCTGTGGAAAAAACCTCCTAGGCTTTTTTTTACCTGTAATTTACGCAAGTTAGGATTTGGGGGGGGTATATTACTGGTATTTTATGGGTAATTTACTTGTCATGTGACTTGACATGTGACTCAGAATTGTTGTTGTTGTTGTTGTATTCTGCATTTCTATACTGCTACAAGCAAACCTACTGCTAAGACACAGTGGGTATAGGCTAGTAATAAACTACTAGGTAACTACACCCCCTTGGCCGGATGGTATCTACATCTAAAATAAAGTCCTGAGTGAAAGTATAGAGAATTCTGGTGAAGTTGTATGGTATGCATGGGTAATGTGTGACTACAGTGGAGATTCTGGCAAGAATTCGTAAGCATAGTGGTATAATAACATAAGGAAAGGAAAGATAAAGGTAATATAAAGGCATATTAATAAATACAAATAAAGAATTAAACGGCGGTTAATTTTTTAGGGATGTACAGCATATGGGTGACAGATAGCGGTAGGTTATCTTCCCTCATTGTCAGACTCCTCTCCGAGGGGTATGTCATTGATGGTGGGTACCTTTTGTATAGGGGGTCCCTTGCCACTCTTCATGAAGGCAACTGATTTCTCTAGGAATTCCACAAGTGCAGCTATTCCAACTTTGGTTCCTAGAATATTAGGTAGGTATAATGTCTCACAGGCGTTCTAGAGTATATGGCAGTGGTTTTCGTATATGGGACATGATCAAATGACATGTTCACATGTTTGAAGGTCTTCGCTGCATGGACAGGATATGCTCTTGGATGGGACCACCATTCTATAGTAATCCCCAAAGTATCCATGTCCTGTTCTATATTAAACAAGACAGCTGAACACCTCTCATTTTCTCTGGAGGTCTTGGAAGTGTTGTGTGGGTTGGAGGGATGGGGGAATATGGTTAGCTGTTGCATATTTCCCTTGTTGTGGTAAATTTCTCCATAGGTGAGTCCACTCAGAGGCTATATGTTCCCGAGCCCGCCTTTTTGCATGTGTAATAGTCCGGTCAACATGACTTGGGAGAGTGGTGGCATCCTTAGCAAGTTCATCTGCTTGCTCGTTTCTATGAATTTTGGTATGTGTGACCCAGAACCATCTCAAAATATTATAGAAAAGTTGTTGTCATCCCCGATATCAGTCTTCTAGACCTCAAATTTACTCACTTCCTGGTCTGGGATCCCCTGCCATGATTCTGAAGAACTGGATAATAGTAACTTGAGATATTCCGAGCTGAGATTCACTGGTGAAGTGACTGCAATCATGAGATTTTGTTCACTTGGGGGAGGGGATGAAATCTCATCCAGCCATATATCATCAGCATTACCAATCTCCTCCATTAAGTCTTGGCAGTCACTCTTTGGGCTGAATGGAGACATAGTGGCATTGTGAAATGTAAAATCATGGTTATGACTGACTGCATTCTACTTGGATGTAAGTTAGGGTTATTATTTCTGTAAGGCCAGGACTGTACCTTGAGCCATCATTGCATATGGAAAAACTGGTGGATTTGGGTCATAGCAATAGTGGTTTCAACATCTATGCTAGAGTGTAGTGCAGGTGTTAACTAAGTGAAGTTTGAAACGGTTCATTCTTCTGCCATTGAATTGATCTGGACAGCAAAAACCTTCACAGCCAGGTGCTAGAAGAACAGGCAGAATCAGAATGTGATGACCAATACCATAGAGAATGACTTACTAGTAAAATCTTCACAGATTCACACCCAATAAGAGTCTTCCACCAATGCATAACTCCAAGTTTTGCATCAACCAGTTGATCGAAAGGGTATTGATGCTGTGCATAGTGCTGTAGCTCCGAAAGTAGTTGTGAAGTGAATTTTGACCCATTGCCTTTCCAATGCAGCAGATCTGGTTGCTAGGTGTGATATATTTCTTTTTCGGCAACATCCGCCAGAAAATGTGCAACTTTTTGAAAAGTATTGTGGTGCTGGATCCCAGTCAAGTCAACAGCATGGGACCTTGGATTGTATCGATAAGATGTAGTATCATTACTGCAAAAGACGTTGGTTGCATGAAGGTACACTGATGCTATGTCAATAAGTTCACATTGATCTATTTAGCCTTTCAAGTTGAATGCAGCACTTACTTGGGTAAAGATAGGTTGCTGTAAGTGTTAAGGAGGCAGACTCCAGACAGGGGCAGACTGCGAGCAGACAGGAGTGGACAATTCATGGACCCGGGTAGATGAGGCCTTGGCTTCAACTTATGTGTTGCACCCCTCAGGGACCATAGTGGCCTCACTTGGCCAATCTACAAGCTTGTTGGACAGGAGCGGACAGGGTCAGACGAAGACAGGACAGTCCCGGACAGAGATGGGGCTGTAGCGGACAAGGGAACAGAGGGAGAAAGTCCTAAGTTAATATTCTGACTGCTGAACTACAGTAGAAGTAGTCTATCTATATACTAACAGTCAGGATAAGGATCTGGGGATAGGTAGTCAAGTAACTAGTAA